>JAVCKV010573401.1:0-32434 GCA_032274145.1 Herpochondria borealis | reverse complement strand
CGGCCGCGAGGCATGAGTACATAGTCGACAAGGAGGTCGGTGCGCTTCTGGACAAGCCCATCACCCACCGGTTGTTGGAGATGGTCGTGACGACAATCCCGTCGTACGGGCATGCGCGCATGTGCTCAGAGCTCGTCCTCGAGCATACTCACCAACAGTTCAAAGGATGGTTAGCCAGCAACACTCACTCTGACGCGCATATAACGGCGGTGGAGAAAGCCGTCGGACGGGATTGGCTCTGGCGTTTATCGTGCACGTATCGATCGTGGAGGAACGCACCGGCGGATAGAAAACAAGTACTGGAGCACGGTTTGCGTCGTCTCGTGGTCGGTGAGATTGGTACGGGTCTGGTTCCTGGCACAGCAGCTGCGGAGAATTTTATGGATGCGCTACGCGAGGCAGCCAAAGACGCCATGAAGCAGCCAGTGGAAGAGATGATTTCTGACGCGCTCGAAGGCAACGACACCTGTACTGGCTCGAGGTCGTACGCATGGGAGGGCGGGCAGCGATGTAGGGACCAAATACCGGGTGACGACGGGGGAAAACACACTGACGATGTCGTGGCTTGTGGTGTTCCGAGCGACATCTCTCCCGCCGACCTGGAGTTCTGCTGCAAAGCTAGGTTCATTAGATCTGGAAGTCACGGGAAGCGGCGAGCTTATAAGTACAACGTGCTAGAAGTTGGGCATGCTTTGTCAGCCGTGGTAGCCCCACCGCCAGGCAACTTCTCGTCACACAAGCGAGTCAAGATAGTGCACGACGGGAGCGGGGACTGCACGTACTTCGTCGTGTTCCATATTGTTCGCAACGTCCGGACGGCGCAGGTGTGGATAATCGCGAAGGAGTTGAAGAGGGAAGGTACGGATGCAATCTCACCCTTTTCCTGCGCTGCCAGCGACTTCGTCGTGGTTCTTTTGGACCGCACAATTCGGCGCGTCGCCCTTGTTCACGACTGCGAGCCGCTATGTGTGCGCAAGCCGCAAGGGTCACACCCTGTGCATCACAAGTCTGTTCGGGACGGAGGTAGATACTACGTTGTCGACAGGGCTGGCGGGTTTCCACCGTTTCTCGGATAAGAAGGCGGTCCTTATGCGCGGGAGCCGGGGACTCATCTTCAATCAAGACAAGGGGATGGCATCAGCGCATTCGTGCTGAATAGAGCTTGCAGTGGTCGAAAAGAAGCACCGACCCGACGTAATGCACACTGCATTGCTCGTTGAACCGAGCTGCACAAGACGCGATGGATGCACAATGCGCGATAGAGACGCGATGCACTGGCCGGAAGCGATGCATAGACCCGATAGTGCATACGGCGTATTCCCTGCGCCGGACGGGATTCACTTGCCGGAAGCGATGCATCAACACGACGCTGTGGTGCACCGGCCGAAGATCGTCAAGATGTACCTGGTATCTGATCTCCTGGGCACTATTCCGGGAAATATATGCCGGGCCTGATAGCGCCCGGCCCAGTTTTGCACGTTTTACGGCGCGGGGCGACCGGTGCGCTGGGTAATACACCAGCATTGTATGCGAGTGTGACAATGTTGCACGCAGTCGGACTGGGGGCAATAGCCTTTAAAGAGGAAAGGTAGTAAAGCATAAGTGCTGGGCAGTAAGAGAGATTGTTCTCCTATTACAGCACGAGTACTCAACAAAAAAATGACATTCCTGTCAAGTACATGCGATATTTAGGTACTCGACTGGAATGGTCAATTACTGCATCGGAATGTTCCGTACTAGGAAAGGATATTCAATACATCTATACGGAACATACTTTCTTTATATCAATTCTTCATCATATTCGTACGTGTCGGTGCGAAAATTACACGTGTAGTATGAAATTTAAAATATCGAAAACAAATATTCCGTGCAATAGTAAAGAATATTTCAGTACTTTCGGTGGATATTACGGTAATGTACTGGGACAATCTGTTGCAATAACAGCGTATATTAGCATTAAGATCGAATAGACCGGAATATTTCTCTACAGTAAACAGATATTCGACGTTATTAACTCTGGAAGATCCGATATTTGTATCATTTGTTCCTCAAAAAATAGATCGTATATTCCATATAAGTCGTAGGAATATTCCAATAGCGTATTGACTTATGTACCGTAGGAGGCAGTGCGGTGCAACTTCAATTCATGCAGGAGATTCATACAAGGCGACCCGAATATGTACTGCATTTAGTAGCCCAGCTACTAGGATAGCATGAAATACCAGGGGCCGCCCAGGTTGGCAAACACCAGCGTCTCACACTGTTTATATATTAAGACCGCAGTGCCAGGGTCCGTCTCGCTCCGTCTCATGTGGTGAGGCAGATTCTGAGCTAGCGGAAGAATAGGCAGCATGGAGTACCAGTACACAGTACGCGTACCCTTCTACTGTTTCAATCCCCTCCACACCACCAGCTCCTGAAGCTTTCAATGTAACTGTCCCCCTCTACGGACAGTCTAATAGAAACGCAAACGCGAGAGCGCCTGCCAAGTCACAGCCTGGATGGCAAGTACCAGCTACCCCCCGTCCGACTGTCACAATAACATATTACACCTGCTTCGAGGTGGGACATCTTAGAAGTGCCTGTCCTCACTCTAGATCTCCCCAGGACAACGAGGTAAGGAGCAGCCCTTCTACTTAATTTTAGAAAATATATGGCTTCAATTGAAGCCAGATTTGCATCTTTATCTTATTTCCATTGGCAGATCGCCTATAGTAATACTTTTATTAACTGTCCTAGGACGGGTACAGCGGTTTCTCTCGCTGAAGAGACACCTGCAATCCCACATGAAACGGATAGCCCACACGAGGAAGACCCTCTGTCTTTAGATGCCTGTACTCTAACGGCGTCTCAGTCTACAAATTATGTCTCGGGTTTTCAATAGAGCTACATCCGTACGGGACACCATCGTCGTGTACGTTTGAGGACTACCTATCAGAACCTGTATGTTTACTGTCTCCCTTTAATTATAAGGTAGAAGACTCAAATAGGCAGTACCTCTGATAAACTTTCTCCATATCTTTGTATATTTAATACAGGAGCGGGTCCTAAAATGGTCCGCAAGGATATATTCTCACAAGAAGTTTTAAATAATCGTCAAAAAATCAAGCCGTTGTGAACATAGCTTCGACTTGATGTTTTAGTTATAACATAGTTATACCTAGAACTAAATGGCTAAATAACTCGACAACCCTTTTTAGTGGTATTGGATTTATCCACTGACTTTCTATTAGAGTTAAGCTTTATACATCGTCATGTTTAAAACATCTGGATAAAAAGACGTGTCGTCGTACTTCGTGAAAGCACTACACTGCCAGTACAACCACATCCATCTCTCACACTTACCTTTGATGTGGATGAACCAATAGCCCTACCAAAGGCTACTGCAGAGACTTGGTACGTGAGAATGTCTCAACGACGAAGCCTGCCGATGTCTGATAAATTTGTACAAGTCACTAAAAATCCTTCAGGTGCTTTCCTCCTGGAAATTACGGACAAGTTTTATGGTACTTACAACAGTAGCATCGCCCACGGCATAGCCGTTGTAAAGCAAAAGAATTCTACATACAAATAGCTAACCTCTCATCTCAAGAGGTGATACTTAGTAAGAAATAGATAATAGGTACTGCAGCATATGCACATATGATCTGGTTCGTAATTTCTAATATTTCTGACGTCTCAAATGACAAAGAGAATTAAAATATAGAAAATCTACACACGGGTAAGCGTGTTTTATTGGAAGACTTAGTCAAGTTTACCGACACAGCCTCGAAGAATGTAGAACCCTGTCTCGTGGCTCATTTTACAAGCCGTCTCTGTGACAGTACCTGCCGCAATGTTCCAGAGGGCAGTGGAACGGTTTAAACGCCTTTAGAGGACGATAAAATTATCAACTTTATTTCTAATAATAATATTGATATATCTGTAAATAAAGAGGACTCTGTGTACGGTTTTAAAATATGCAGAGGCCCTCTTCATACCCTCTCTTACCAAGGAATCCCTATATAAAATACCTCAGAACCAGCTACTGAGGGTGAGCCTAATTCTAAAGGACAAAATTGCACAGTTAAAATGGGTGACCTTAAACATTTATCTGCTGAAGAGTAGAACAGGTGAGAACTATGCTGAAGACTTTTGACTCAATGTGGTCAGGAGACTTACGCATATTAACAGCTGCAAAAACGATCGACACCGATTCTGATGCTAGGCCATTTTTTAACCAGCCGTACAGGGCTGTGTTAAAGGATCGCGAGATCAAACGCTACGAAGTCAATCCTCAATTAAATTTTGGTTTCATCGAACCCTCTATGAGCGAGTGGGCATCACCTGTCCTATTCATTCCTAAATCCGATGGTATGAAACACTTTTGCGTCAACTACCGCTGGTTAAATAAAATATCTGTAAAAGACAGTCATCCGCTACCTAAAATAGACGAGTGCTTCGACTCTCTAGTAGAGGCCGTCTATTTTTCTACACTAGACGAAAATTGCGGCTACTGGAAGATTAACTTCCGAGAAGAGGACAAACCCAAACAGCCTTCGTCTGCCATGAAGGTTGTTTTGAGTAGAACAAAATGTCATTTTTGTTATGCAATGCCCCGGCGATACTGCAGCGAACAATGGATAATGTTCTAATTAATGTTTTGATGGAAAATGGCCTCGTCTATCTAGACGACGTAATAATATTCTCTAAAACATTTGAAGAGCACCTTGAGTAGGTAGAAAATTCTACACTGTGTCAAAAATGCAGGGTTCTCTTTAAATTAAAACAAATGCGAATTCTTTAAAAACCAAGTGGCCACATTGTAATGCCAGGAAAGCTTTCAGTCGCCTAAAAAATCCATTGATTCTTTGAGGCGTTTTAAAATATCTCAGACTCAAGCACCGATTATGTCCTTCTTAGGACAATGTAATATGCAAAGTAGTCAGCGTTGCGGCGTACTACAACTTCGAGAAGAACCGGGCTATTTAATCGCGCGCTTTCGTGCACGTCCTGGCGTTCGACACGACTGGCAACATCATTGCGGCCGTGACCGACATAAAGGGTTACCCGCGCTATCCTTTCTGAGTACAAAAACGCGTCCGCAACGCATCCACAATGGCGGCAGCGGCAGCGACGCCGTTCTGGGGAGCGGGGATGACGCGCTGTTGGCGCACCGACCTAGTGATGCTGAACGCGAAGTTCACGTCAACGCCATCGTCCTTGCCGCTGGCCATGTCGTTGAACCCCACGCTGCTGTGTTCAACAGGCGAGGACATGTTACACATACTGAGAGCTGTCCCACGATCCCCCTACTTCGCAACGCGAGAGGGCGTTGTCCCTCGTCTCTATCTCTCCGAGCGCGGCGTGCCCGCTCCCTATTGTTCTTCATACTTCTCCTCATGTCCTCTTCGTGTCCTCTCTCCCTTCACCTATTTCTAGCTAGAATGTAGCGTTAAAGATACATACACCGGACTGTATCCTAGTATTACATATTCAGGCCCCTCTCACGGGATCACCTGCCTGCAGCTCCAACTACAGTTCTACATTTGTACTATTTCTTGTAGCACTTACTGCGTAGTGGGGTGAGCGATACAATACTCCCAGCAGCTGCTCTCCTCCGAAATTCTACTGTTTCGGACGCTCGCAAAATAGAGCAAATTCCATTCATACGGTACTACTGTCTTGGTACAATTTACACGATCAAAAATTACAATAATCCACACCCTATGAAATTATTATTCTACGTTTATTACTTTTGGAGAGATTCTGAAATAAATTATTTAAAGAATAGTTTTCAAAAAATAAACAATTTAAATATATCTGTTTAAAGAATAAATTATTTAATAATTTTGAAAATAAAATTATTTTCCGGGATAATCTGATAAAAAGAGGAATTTTTTGACTTAAAATAAAATATAATATTATATAGTTTAGAGGTGTTTGGAAAAATTCAGCAATGTCCGCTCAAGGATGATTGATATCAACTTTGGATGACTCAACTGGGATCGAGTCTTCATCTGGAGTAGTATTTAGAATTGCAAATAGCTCCGACCGCGACCCGTAGTCATCAGTAATGTATAAGGTGGCCTTGCTTTTATATTCTATGTAGGAATAAAAGTCATGCACTCTGTCCATATTGTATGTCGTGAAAAACTCAACAAACGGAGCGTTCATGCTGAAGCTGCAAGTCGCGTCGCCGTGGTTGGTATACATTTGCCTGCGTTTACCTGGTGCAGGCACCCCGTTTGAAACACAGCGGACTAATCAACCCTTTTTTCTTCTGATTTGTGTATGTATCCAACGCACAAAACGGGTCTTGACGTGTCCAGGTAGGAGTGTGAATTCCCAGGATTTTTTTGATAGCCTCGCTGTCACTGTAGTACATGCCAGCGTAAATATCAAGTGGTTTGAACGTAAGACTTGAGTCGCTGTACGCAACTTTAATGAAGTATCTAGTGCTCCAGTTGACGTTGCTAGGAATAAAGCTTAATCGCCAGATGTTCCTTTTTCAACGGTGCGTTTAACTGGCGACTTGTGCTCAATGGACAGTTGAATCAAGTCGTTGTTATTAATAACGGCGTCGCCGGAGTAATTCATGGAACTGTAGATGACAGCGTTCTTAGTATCTCCGCCTTTACTTTCGCGGAAATCCGGTACTTTTATGTACGCCATGATGTTCGTTTTGACAGAGTTGGTGACGGCCTTGACTCTCTGCACGAAGAAAGTCTTCTGTTTCATTGACGAGTTGGGAGGAATTAAAGCCTGATCAGAGTTCAAGTAATGCCCCGAACACTCCGGAGGGAAGTCTGCTTCGTCAGCCTCGATGACAGTGAACAATTTTGTTAAATCACTCGGTTCTCGATTAATCGTCGTTACCGGACCGGTAGATACATCAAGCCCAACGGTTCCCTCGGCCCCGTTCAAAACGCTGTAGAATACAGTCACAGGAACTGTGGCGCGACTGTTGTCGAACAGGTGGGCCTGCTTCACAGAAACCCCTTCTTCGAGACGAACAGCGAGGGAACTGGTTGTCGGAAGAACATACATTTTGAGTTTCGGTATGAACAGCTTCGGAATGATGGGATGGTGGTGAAAAGGAAGGATTAAACCTGCAGTCGAAGTTCTGGGTGACTTTTATACGAGAAAGAATGAAAATCCCGCACTCCCGTAATTTGCTCGTCCAGACTGGCAGCGTTGGAGTGATGAAGAGGAGAGGTTTTCCAATTGCAGTATAACTTGTTATGTGTAGAGCCACTCGCCACGGTCTTGTATCTGTTTTGTATTGAGTGTGTTTTCAAATATGAACTCTTGGTATGCAGAATAAATGGCGCTGTGAGAAATGCACTTGTACGCGCAAAGCATACGCAATTCTTACAAAAATGAATCATGTTTAAATGAATTGTCGCTGTTCTAGTTGTTCCCCACCTGTCCAAAAAGCAACGTTGTCCCACTCCAGGCAGTGTGGACATACGGCCTGATATTCGTATGCCTGCACTGCGAGGCGTATGCGATGCACTGAAAGGACCACGCTTATTTTTTGAACAATTTTCAAAATTTCTCCAAATAGAAATTTTTAGCGAAGTTGGTCCATGGGGGAAACGTTTGAACAGAACGGACAGATCCTGTTGTCATCGTAGGAATACTGTAGCATGCCATTACCCTACACCCTAAAATGGGGGGCGTTGCAATATCTCACACATTCCCTTTGTTCCTTGGTTTTTCAGGTGGCACAGGTCGACTGGGTTTCGATTGGACTGGCTGTGTCCGCAGAACGCTATAAACTAATTTGACTGTACAGCACAATTGCCTTGTTTGACTGTAAAAAATACGGAAGGACGCGCCCCTGAACACAGGACTCTATTCCGTATAGCACCGAGTGAGCATGCCATTTGCGTATGCTTTCTCGAGGATCAAGTTGGATCCACCAGAAAGCACACGCAACAGTCATATGATTGAAAGTTGGCACAGTTGGATCTCCAACTGTGAAAACTTTCATTTGTTTAACGAATATAAATTTAATATAATTTAGAATATTTCCCAGATTGCAAGAATCGCCTCCCCAGGCATTGATGGAAGTAATTCGGGCGGGCGCGGTAGATGAGACTCTCTCGCTTAGGTGATTCATTACACAGATTAATTATCATTCAAGGAATTGGATTTCACTAAAGCAGGGTGACACTGTGGCGCAAACGAGAGTCACCGTGCCCGTGTTGGTAATTCTGGTGAGGCCGGGAAAAGAAGCCCATGTTTTTCTCGGCCAAACAATCGGCCCTATATTGTGCATTTTCGTTGCCATAACGGTTGCTGTGAATAGTGCAGAAGAAGATAGAAAGCACATGTGCTTGGAATTCAAATCTCGGCACCTTCGGACAGATGTTTGTCACATGTGCTGCTGATGTTATTGTCTATTCAGAGGTGGTGCAACGGCTCGGGTCATCCGGGGAAAACGTTTGTCATGGGCTCGCCGATTGATTGCTTGTGCATCCTCTTTGCCCACGCAAGTGTAACCCAGATTCCTAGCTCAAGCAGAAGATAGTTTGCTGTTCACTAAACTCCTTACGCAACTACATGTACGCTCCACTGGTTATCTGGCCCGGTATGTCTTTCCTACTCTTGACACCATCATTTTTCTTCGCCTTTTTGTTTTCCGGAAAGAATGATATTTTTAGTTAAGTCAATCACGAACAGACAATAAACAAATGTTTGATCTTAGTTTTTCGGTCCAGTTCGTAAAGGGCACACAAAATAGCACAAATTTGTTTATATTCGACTTAAAGCGCCCTACATACCGTATTTCAAGGCTTGGGTGGCAATAAAACGTCTCACGTGTTTTTTCTGTCGTACATTGCCAGAAGGAAAGGAACGCAGATAACCAATATTCGAAATCATCACAAACATATCTCTACACACCGGAGGGGAGGGGGCCTACCCGACGCAATGGTGGCGGTTTGCGTCGCGGACCGCATTCAACACGGAGGGTATTGTGTGAAGATGCGGACAAGGGCCACTGACTCCGCGGTCCACACAAATCCTTCTCTCGCTATTTCCGCGCTTCCTTCCAATATCTATATTCCTATCTCTGCCTCTTTATCCCATGATCAATAGCTATATTAGTGGCGAGTCATACGAGATGAAATTGCACGTGCCATAAATGAAGTATGAAGAGCCAGCTACGCTAAAAATTCCTGACAAATCTCTCCCTGAATGCCAGCTATATCTTACGAGCGCCACCTCCAGAAACGTTGGTGAGGAACACTGTAGACCAATCATTTCACTATCTGTCTCACCTCATAGCCAGAGTTGAAATATCCACGTCGTGTTCCCTCATGGTTTGCAACCAGACCATCATACACACACACACACACACACACACACACACACACACACACACGCAACATCCATATTGCGTGTGTATTATGAACAGTGATATCTGGGAACTTTTTTCTCCTTTGTTTCACTTCACTTCCTTCCTTTCATACGATGTCAAATGTGAATGGGAGACCGCATTTCTGATTTTTCAAGTCAAGAAAAACAAACATCACCCGTGAAAGGATGTTCTTTTCAGAATTTTCTGCGTATTCCCTCGAAATGTAAGAAAGAATCATATTGTTTTGCGTCGATAGCGCTACACGGAATACCCCCCTTTTGATATTTTCAAAGTTTAAGAAAATGATTGTCAGTCAGAAAGTTATGTTCTATTAGCGATAAATCGTTTACAAAAAAAGCACTGCAGAGATATGTAAACACATTTTCCCTGTTTCGACGAAGAAATTGGTCAATTTGACAGAAACGTTCGGTTCGCCTTTAAAAGCCCCTAAGTCTCGCACATGTACCACGCTTCTGCTTGCAACCAGCTTCTCAACGACACACAAAGCGACAGCCATCACCTCCAACATCTGACTCTTTCTAACGCCTTCTGCTATGGCGCATCCCTCTGTCACCATTTCATATTGCGAAGGCCCGAGGCCTGGTGTCGCGGCCCTGTTCTGCAACGACCTCGCACAGCTTCCAGTCCACGTCTCCGTGCAGGCCGCAGGTACAGTGATCGAGGAAGTAGGACTGTACAACGCCTACAGCCCGGCACAGTCATTGACACAGGCCGATCTGTCGAAAAAATCCGTCAACGAGACGCTCTCTATCGAGCCAGTGGTCGATCTGTCGTCGCGTAAGTATGAGGCACATCCGGATAATAAGCCGCAAAAGACAGGTCTCACAGACGTCCATGACGACCATCGCATCTTCCTGCTCAGCTCGAGGAACAGAGCCGACTTGATGAAGTATGGCGGGAATAACAAGATCTATCTTGGCGCATACGCAAAGCTCAGCGGCTACATGCCACACCCGGGTGCAGAAAATCAGACCGTGTTCATATATTCTTACATGCATGCAAAGAACGAAGGTGAGGTGTCCGTGGACGGCATATCGCGCGTCGCTCTAAGTCTCCTCTACAAGCCAGACCTGCAGCTCATGGTGCATAAAGAAGATCATGCCAAGTACGGCACGCGCGGGTCGAGCTTTGGTTGCGGTGCGATCTATCAGATAAAGCCGAGCTACGGACACCACGCCAAGATGTACACGCCCAAGATCAAGGCCATGACGACAGAGTTTTTCACGCATGGTGTGGAATGTTCGGATCAAGTTAAGGGGGAAAAAGCTGGTAAAAACTTCCGGATGTCTCCAGACGACGACGAAGATGGAATTGATACGTTCTATCTCGACTCACCGGCTGGTCACTCAGACGTCATTCTCCGTGCTGTGTTCCACGGCACGAAGCAGCGTGGGCAGATTACGCAACGCCTGCGCTCGAAACATGCGCAGTACAGGTATGACAAGGGGAAAGGAATAGCTTCGTTCTCTTGGTACTACATCCGGTCTGACGATCTGTGCAGTACGGATATGAAGCAGCTACAAGGCGAGAAAATTGAGGACGGTGGTTTCAAGTTTTGTGCCAGGGATGTGTATGGATCGGAGGCATCATTGGCCGTGTCTTGCAAAACTGCCTACGTTGGGATGCAGCCTGTTGTGATTGAAATGGAAGCATCGATCGAAAAGTAGTTTCAGAACAATGGGTGAAGCATATGATGTTGTGGAGGGCTTATTAGGTTGTTCGGGTTTTTTTAAACGGGCAAGGGATTATAGACTAGAAAGGTCAGAACTTCCAGTCCGCTTTCTTTTTTTTCCGTATCTACACTCATTCTAAGCATTAGAAAATCGAAGGACTCCCGGACAGTTCTACTCTGAAGTACTTTCTATCCATAAAGTGTCTTCTAGAAGTAATGTAGACTAGCTGTGACTTGATAACAATACGGCTTAATCAAGAAGGCATATAGTTTCACCTTCATTACAATAAATGTACAATCTAGAACAGTAGAACAAACATCAAACCCTCTTATTTTAATTTCCGATTACTGTAGTATTATACAACCAAGTACAACAGTAATGGAGCTGCCAAGTCCTTCAGTGGTGATTAAATTTTTGTATATTCTATGTATATTGACGCTATAATTACCTAGAGAGCTTTCTTCAAATCGAGTGGTTCGACACAGTAGAAAATTTTAATTTTTTAAGTTCTGGAAGGCACAACCCGCCGCCAACCATTATTTTTCAATAATATTGTCAACGTTCTCGCTGCACAATAGTGCAAAAACATATGGGTAGTCAGATATTGACAAATTAAATCCAATACTATTGGAATTTCGACAACAACACGGGAAGTGTTGTTGTCGAAATTCCAATAGTATTGGATTCAATTTGGCAATAACTGGTAGTGAGGGGTGTTGTTGTCGAAATTTGCAGCTTTCCTTTTGAACTGCACTGTCTGTTCAAAGTTTATTTACTGTACTTGTGCAATACATGGTGGTACAATGGTTTAAATTGTAATTTGAACGGCCAGTGCTCCCTCAAAATACCAATTTTCTGTGTGTCGATCTCTCATGCCGACAACTATCGTGTGTGGGACGTCCGCGGAATAGAGGAGCCTAAACTTGAATTTCAGTGCGTCGGCAGCGAGGAAATGTATGGTTTGAATGAACGCGGTGATGAAACCAAACGCTAAACTTCGTGTTAGTTGTTGTTGACCGTAAAGATTATTTTTAAGCAAGAATTTTTAGTCTTTGTGATTTCCATACATCTTTAGAAGTTCTCTTTTGCCTTGCCTCAGTATTGTCGCCAGAGGTTGCGACCGTTTACCGTCCCGTGTCTCGCGAGCCAAGCGCCGCGTGTCAAATTAACCCGCCTTTGTCGTCGGTGAGAGAAAAACCTCTTTCTCTTCGATACGTTTACCTACGCGAGCCAAGCGCCGCGTTAGGTATCCATTCGCTCTCCTGTCGTGACGCCAGTAAGTGCGTCTATTCCAGTCCCTGCCGCCGAAGAGTGCGACGAATCCCTCTTCCATTTTCGCGTGAGTCGCGAGCCAAGCGCCGCGTATCGCATCCTTGTCGCCCGTACCCGACTCCAGTGAAAACATTTCTTCCTTGTACCCGGCCGCCAGCGAGCTTGACTTTCCTATCTCTCTACCACCGTCCTACCGTTCCGGTCTCAGCACGAGCGAGTTTTCTGTCCCCCTTGCTACCTCACATTCGCCTGGCGCTCTCTTTAGTCCCAATTATATTCCTCTTTATACCCTTAAAAGTTATTGTTGATTCCGTAACTTCCGTAGGTACAGTCGTAAAAACTCACCAGGCCCCGTTCACGGGATAAAATTCTACATAATCCAATTTAAGCGCTCCCGTAGCACTATTCTTTTTCATGCACTCCTTTTTTGGTGTGTGTGATACTACCATTATGATTGATTCTGGACTGAACATTGGAGCACCGTTCGGTATATAATAAATATTAGTTGCATAGGTACAATATGTGTCATCGAATACCTTTGGCACGTGGCTCGTTACGAAACTTCGCTTGAGCTTACACTCCATCTGTCCAGAATTTAATTCGCAACGTGCTACACGTGTACATTATTCTTGCACAGCTTACGGAAACAAATCGACTACCAAAAATTGATGGACGAAACATGAAGCAGCGCTAAAATGATTGACATCTAGTAGATACGGAGGCAATTTCTTGACCAATGCGCTTAGGCACAGGACTTTTAGTAGTTGGGTTGAATACCTTCTAAGAACGAATGGACCACAAGTCTAACTATAACTAACTGTACTAAGGTCTAAAGTACTTGAATATCAGACAAAGCTATGAAAAGTGGTGCTGATTGACAAAATAACTGGGATGGCGGACGACGTCACCGTACGGTAAGAACTAGTAGTTCTTTACCGTGTGGATTGCAGAAATGTGAAAGATAGGGAATAGCGAGGTACTGACTACATGCTCTCTTTCACTGGCTATGAGTACAGTTGACTCTTAAATCGTATTGAAAAAGTATCAAAGAAAGTTAAGCGCAAAGTCTAAACTATAACATCTGGAACCCTCGCACTTTTCTCAAAGATACAATTCCATGCTGTTGTATTTTACATGTCCAACAGAGAGAGAATTTAAATAAAATGAAATTGATGTTCAACTCAATGACTGAGACATAATTGTGCCCAATGGGCCGGTCCCGCTATAATATTTTCATGCGACTAAGTAGGCTTCGGCTCTTCTCCTCAAACAATAGTATGAGGGAGGAGAAATTAGCACTAAGCTGAAACAACAGAGCATGTTGACCATATAGTATACAAGACACAGTGTAAGAAAACGGATGAGAACAAGGTATTGAATAACACACACCTTAACAGCATGAGTACCGAGCTTGTATATACACAGCTCCATACTTCATTGAAAACCCAGTAGTGATGTAAATTTGGATTCGTTTATCTCCCCAATTCGGCCGTCTTGGGGCTTTTTAGGAGAGCGCAGCCCTCTTCCATCTCGAGTGAAAAGGGCCCAAAAGCCTTTGACTCGTGCATACACACGTTTCATACCAATGATGAAATGAATAGTGATGCACTTCACGCAGTGCAATATATACATTTTACAGTTCACTAATAGCGAACAGCGCTGAGCCGAGTTTACCTTGTAAGACCGTAAGCGTCGTCTAATGGACCCCTTCATTAGATAAACGTACAAATAGGCCGGAGAGCACCATTTCCTCGCAGTTAGGAATCCAGGAGGCCCTGCGTAGTATCACATACACCAACAAATGCGAATGTGTAACAGATAGTGCTAGTGTAGCACTGTAGTTCGTTTAGGTAGCAGATAATCCCTTGAAAGGGGCCTGGTTGTCTTTCGGTCTGCACCTACAGTAGATGCGGGACTCAGGTACGTTGTAAAAATATCTGGGAGGCTGCGAAGATTCTAAAGAGAACGCAGAGAGCTATTTAAGGTAGCAAAGAGAATCAGCACACAACCTCGTGCTGAGAAGGGAAGGAGGGAGAGTGGTAGAGAGGGGGGCGGTCGCGCTCACTGGCGACTGGAAACGACGGGACAAAGACGCGCTCCGAGCGCCTTTGGGACAGAGACGTGGGTGATACGCGGCGCATAGCTCGCGTAGAGGGGTAGGACTGAGAAAAAGGAGGCCGTTGCCTTCAGGGGCGACGGGGTACCACGACGTTGGGACACCGTTCTACGCGCTGTGGAACGGGGACATGATTTTTGGAATGCGGCGCTTCAGCGCGCGTATAACGCTCGCAAAAGGGGAGGGTTGCGCTCACTAGCGACCCGGGATCGGTTGAGATGCGCTCCCGGCGTCTCGGGCTAGGGCAATCGTCGCAGAATCTGCAAAGAGGGTCTGTAGAGTGGAACGCGGCGCTACAGCTCGCGAATCACGCTGGGAGCGAGGGGGCTGCGCAAAAATGGTGCGGGACAGGAGACGGGGGTAAATTTGGGACACGGCGCTCCAGAACGCGTAAAAACCGCTCCTAAGGGAAGGGGGAGTCGCAATCAATAGCGACTGGGACGGGAGGACGAAGGGCCGGTTATACAACGCGAGCTCGCGTTATTGAGACGGTCCAGGGGTCCGGTTGTGCACGTTACTAGACAAAACCGGGAGCGTCGGAGTACGTCTGGAGCTTGGTATATCCGAGACGCGGCGCTTCAGCTCCCGAAGGAAAGAGCTCCAGAGAAAATTTTCGTTTATTCAGATGGTTGCGATGAGATGCGAAAGAGCTCCTAACTAGTAAAGAACACCGTAAAACACGTGTAGTCTAACCTATATAATAGTCTACGTACTACAGTACTTATACCACCGGGTTGTGATAAGACGAAGAATAGGTAGCATTAGGGAAACTACAGTATAATATGTTCCGAGAGCTACAAATTAGCTCGTGACTATGGGTGAGAAGGGAGACGCTGTTAGCCGGAGGGTTTGAATTGGAGAATATTCCGAATTAAATAAGTGATTTATTCAAGAAAATCCAATTCAGCCCTTTTAGCTAGCTAGCTATCTCAGAGGGAGTCGTAAGGTCGTTTGTATTATACTACAGCCTGTCTCTTCCATCTCAACGGAAATAAGACATTTATTGACTTGTAGCGAGGTGGTTTTGAAGCCGTGGAGATAAATATCGAGGAGGCCCTGTCTCTTTCATCTCAACGGAAATAAGACATTTATTGACTTGTAGCGAGGTGGTATTGAAGTCGTGGAGATAAATATTGAATAATATGCAATATAATAATGAACGAAAATTAAACTAATACAGAAAACGAAAAATATTGTTAAACTACTATATGGAAATGGTCTTTATATACATATATGAATATATAAATTGTAATAGAAACCGACAGTAAAAACGTTCAGGCGCCATTGACGAACATAGACGGCTAAATAATAAAGGTCGATTCGACGATCCATTTTAATTAATTATTGTATTTACCTTACCACTACAATTCCAAAGGACAATCGAAATGCTACTATCAGGTTTGTGCTGGAAACCATTTCTAAGGCGATGAAGTCATTGTATTTTCTAATTATTTTGACGATCATCTAAAACTTGTGAGCCAGATAAAAATTGTTTAAAAACGATGTCTTCAGTTTAAATAATTTTTCCAGGTCTTTCGCTACCTTAAAATGTATGTTAAAAATAGTGACCTGGTAACGTTGCATCCGCTAAACGAAGCCCAAATAGCTTCCTTAAATGCCTTAAACAATTAACTGATCTTGGCATCTATACTATGCTTGCAGAGATGGGATCTGCCGTATAACATCGATAAAGATGCGAGTGTTTCCCAGTTAGTAGCCGTGCTATTATTGACCTATCTTTATGCGATGCACCATACCATCAGATTTTGGTCTAGGACGCTAAACTAAGCGAGAAAAATGACTTCGCTATAGAGCTTGAGTGTCTGGCCTTGGTATGATACTTACAGGTACTTCGAAATATATATAAAGAATAGGAATATAGGAATTCGATTTCTCCATAGAATTTAAAATGGTATAAAATCAGCTCGCTGACGCCCTATCAAAAATCCCTACAGAAAAGGAAACCATCGACTCACCAGACATCACCTTCCTATTGTTACGTATTAACACTTTATATGTGACGTATGGCAGCATACCGTAGAAGAGTACCTTTTGACGAAGAATATCTAGAATTCGCCAAGGACCGCACATTGGACCCTCTGATAGTTACTCTAGATTCCAATCGACTGTCCGCCCTAACGGACGAAGAAATAATCTCTCAACACGCGGCTGGATAGCTTTTCTCTACTATTAGTAAATAGCTGTAACCACACTTGATAAATAATTATAAAGTCAAATAGCGGGGCTTACTCGTTCGTTTATCTCCGAAGGGCTTCTCAGAACATAAAATCCTTCCTAAAAAATCTACGCCCGCGGGTATGGAAAAATCCAACTATTAGAAACCCGCTGGCCATGCTGGCGCTACACGAATATTTTCCACCCTATATAGATATTTCTACTGGCCAAAGATGGCCCTGCACTGTTTAAATAAAGTCAATTACTGCAGAGAATTTGCGAACAGACACATTAAACTGCGTAGAAAAGCATCATGTATGCGCCTCTTTCCGGCCAGGCGTCCAAGTGAGCATTAACTACAGATATTACAGTGCAGCTCTCTAGGATCGGCACGGGTAATGTATATATACTGTTGGTCACTGCTCTCTACTCTTAAATGACACACGTGCAGCCATTGACTAATGTTATTGTCTCCATGTGTTCTTACGATTTTAAGAAGGATTGGTTTTTCTACTATGCACAATCCTTCTTCTTGGTATCTGACGAGGTACGCAGTTTACCTCTGTATTTATTAATGCCCTCTGCGACACGATGAATATTCGACAGGTGTTCACGTCTTCCTACAACACTCAGAATAATAGCAAAGTAGAGCGGCTTGGGGCCCTACGCTGCTTATTTAAAGAACAGGGACGCGGCTGGGACCAGTTCATACAAACTACAGCTTATGGATACAATAGTACGGTGCAATGCGCAAAGGGGTGCACCCCATTTCTACTTATGCTGAAAATCCCCCACCGCGTCTGTCCATGAAAAATGCAGAGACGGTGGACCATACTGCTTTAATTATCCCTGTCGGTAAAGAAAATATATATAATAAGGCTCAAACGCATCATATACACCGCCACGGGCGAATTATAATTAGCACATGATCGCTCAAAGCGGTCTTTGGATGCTATGGTCCGTCCCACTAATCACCGTTAAAAAGATGGTGAATCCGTCTTCGCACGCCGAGAGGCTACGAAACTTGGTGACTCAGATCATAAGCTACGCTTTAAAATACACTCAGGCGAAATTAAATCCGTCTCATCCGATACACAGTACGCTTTAGTCCAGCTATACCAAAGCAAGGACGACAGTACAGTGTCCTTAGATCGGCTAGTGCTAATCCTATGCCTACTGTACCGCTGTAACTGCACGGGAAAATCCTTATAACGAATACTAGGCCACCCCAAATGGAAACCCTGACTATTATACTTCTTACGGCTCCATCCAAACCAGAACCTAAGGAGAAATAACCAGGACAGAAGTCGCTACGGGCCAAAAAAAACTGTAATACTCCTACCGTCAAACAATTCTGAAGATCTCCAGGAGTAAAAGCGGGAACGCCAGTTGACATCAACGTTCTCGAGCACGACGCACTGCACCCACACCTATATATACGACACTTTGTCGTCTCTTTTGAAAAATACATTGCAGTATAGGGTACGCTGGATCCATTTACACCGTACTTTTGACACCATTCAGTATTCACGACCTTTACCCGCATGGATCGTTGTAGTAGAATGAATTCTTGTCAAATTATTGTTAGCATATGGGCTTAAAATATGGCTACCAATTATCACCATATATTAGCCACATAGTGTGTTCAAAGGTATTCGCTCTGAGACACGTGTAGTTTATTTGTTTTCATATATAAGCCGCGCACTGCCTCACTATGCGAGAACACATTACATGACCTTTCCTTCCTCTCTTCGTTCCGCGAGCTACAGCGCCGTGCGTCCGTTGAAACTCCCTGTTCCCCGTCCCAGAACATCTATTAAGTGTGCTCTGGTGACTCCTGTTGTTCCCCTTTGAGCCCGTTGTGCTCCCTCGTTCCCTTCTGAGACCGTCTTTCTCCACCTTTAACTCTTTCCGCGCCCGTCGTGGGCCTCCGTCCCCTTCAGAGCCCGTCTCGCTCCATTTGTCCTCATTTTTGCGACCGTCGTTTGCACCCCCGTGTCTATCGTCCCCTTTTCAGCGCCCGTCGTGCGCACATTCGAGCTCGGCCCCCATCTCTACCTTCCCCGTGCTACTGTCCCGTCCGAGTTGTCCCACAGGCTTTACAAACCTGTACTAACGACTCCTTCGTCGCCTTGTTTTAGCTTTCGAGCTATATTTGTATCCGCTACGCTACTGCAGTGGATATTCCTATAGACTCTAGTAGTCTTCAGATAAAGGACCTAGGACACCAGATTTTAGTACTTTTTTCTGTACGTAGCCAGAGTTGCTCTCCTACAATCGTCATGTAGTATCGGCGGAAAAATAATCTCCCGGAGCTACCTTGCTCCGTGTGGATATAATTTTCTCTCTTCAAATGATGTTAATTGGAATGTTTATTCCATAGCTTATAAGGCGTTATCTTATATATTTTTATTGATAATGTAATATTTTATTTTTTCCGCATGTTTGTTGATTTAAATAACCACTCAACGCATATATTAATTTTCATATCATTTCGAAATTAATTCAAATATTAATGATCGAGTGTTCCCGCTGATACAAGTATAGAAGACCGTCTCAAAGGGACGGTCTGTAATAAAAAAAAGATTTATTTAGCAATAAAGGACTAAGAAAACATGAAGGACGATGCCCTACACGGAACACGCATAAAAGTTAGGACAAGTACACTAGAGCACCCCTCAGAAGGGTACTGCAGGACCTCAGAACTCTTCCTTCGCAAACGACTTATTGCCCTGGACTATACTGTCACCGTCAGAAGACATCCGAATCAAGGCCAATTTGGCCTTGACAGCCGGGATCCCTTGAGAGCGCCCATTTAATCACGCATGGCATTAATTGACGCCAGTAGCCGGATGAAAGTACATCCACCGGCTTCGACACGAACGACATTTCTACGATCAACTCCCGTGAGACGCGCGGGTTTGCAGCGCGCGGGTTCAGCCGGAATCCACGCGGGGCTGCTAGGGGCGGCCCGCCAACATTTTTAAAGCGCACCGCCGGTGGCTTTGCTTGTTGATAGTAGGGCCCACCCCACTCAGACGCCGAGTGCGAAGAGCCGAACGAAGCAGGGGAACTCATATGTCCGGGGAAGGGGTCTTGGTGACTCTATCCATACATGGTGATTGAGTTGAAAACAAAAGTTCAAAAGGGGGCGGTGAGCAAAAATACCCGCCCTCTTCCCAAAATCTCCCGCCCCTCCCTCTTATACCGGTACAAAATCTAAGCACTAGAAAATCGACGTTTCTGGTTCTGAGACAAAAACCTGTCACGTGGCTTACTTGCCACATGAAATTGCCAAGGAAATACCAGGCACGCTCGAACTGTGGCTCGTAATGGTCTGTAAAACAGAATGTAATTCAGAAAATCTGAACTGTATCGGACCGTAGCCCCCTCAGCTCAACATACCTTGCGTTGGAGGTTTTTGTCTATTTTATTCTACACCAGTCCCTAGAGACTGGTTGGAAAGGAGAGACGGTAAGTGCTCGCTTCAATGTTTGAAAATACCTCTTGTTTTATCCTATTAGGGAGATATCTTATTATAATAAAGACTACCTATCGACTGCGGCTCTAAAATAGCAAGGCAGCGAACCTGAACACCTTAAAGAACTGCAGCACTAATAATTACTATTCTTTTTTGGCACTTCGTGTTGGGTTGTTTGGTACTAAACCATTCCGAAGATGGTTGGTGGCTCGATCGGCTCGCAGAAACTCAACGAAAAATTTCGCTCATGGAGACGGATGTGTTGTTCATAGAAACAATGGAATGATTCCTCCCGAAAACGGATTTTTTCATTCTGCATCCTACGCGTGAAGAATTTCTCTGTGATTGATAAGCTAAGTTCAACGCAGCAGGTCAAAGCGTACAGTGAGGCGTTAAATGAGCTTGTAGCCGTTATCAGCACAGCTGTACCAAAGCCTTCCATAAGATGGTCAAAAATATACCGTTCGTACTATATCCCAGAAGACGTAGAGTCCTCTTCAAGTTCTGAATCGGCTTAGTCCGCCTCAACACCATTCTAATCCTTCTATGTGTAATGACCTGAATCAGCGAAGTCTGGTTAGTAAGTACCCTTTTTTGTTGAAAGAACGACCATATGTTCATCAAGCATGCTTAACAGCCAGTTCGCAGTAACATTTAAACAAGCTTCTGTAGCGTTTGGTTCGTAGCTATAGAATTTATGATGACTTCGAGGACGTCTCACTTTTTCAAAACATCAGGAAGTTTTTCAAAAAGTACAGAACGAATCCTCCGATGAATGAACAAAGCTTCATTCAATTGATGGCTTCTATCGTATTTTCATATTGAACTATGAACATTTTGATCCACGCAAAGTGTCATCAATAAAATCCGTTTACAATCGGACAGTCTGACAATTCTTACAATTGATCATTTGATAGGCTAACTTCGCCTTCTCAACCTTTCAAACACTAATTTGAAGCAAACCGTTGCAGGTCGTCGTCACGAAGCTATATTGTAGAGTGAGGAGGACTTAACTCTATCCAGCGATGCAAACTTCACGAGAAAGTGTACAACGTGTGTAGTAGAACAAATCCCAGCTAGGTATAAAAATAATTCCTAACATCTTGTAGTATAACACACGACAAAAAAGGAGAATTTTTAAAGGAATAGTTCTACGAGAGCACTGTACTTCGATTAGGTAGAAGTGTATACCGTAAACGGGGGCTGGTGGGTTCTTATGGTTGTGCCTACGGAAGGTACTGGATAACAATAGTTTTTCATGGTATAGAAGTGACTTTAGATGGACTATAGAGAGTACCAGGCGCTCTTTGAGGTAGCACGGTAGACAGCACACGCCCTGGTGATGAGATGGATGGCAGCACGGTGATAGAGAGAGGGATAGGTCGCACTCTTTGGAGACCAAGGAAGAGGAAGAGACGCCTTCACTAGCGTCTGGGATGGGCGAAGGGGATGCAAGATACGGCGCTTGGCTCGCGTTACGGGGGACAGGGGACGATGGGGACGTCGTGCTCACTGGCTAAGGGAGAGAGAGACAGAACAAAACTCACACGCGCGTTGTGAGACAGAAAGAGGGTTTGTGACGCGGCGCTTGGATGGCGAGTGAGTGGTCCGGGTTAAGAGGCAAGAGTCGCACTCGATGGCGAGTTGTGACGAGGAAATTTACGACGCGGAGCTTGGCACGCGAGGCACTGGTGCGGAACGCGGTCGCACTCGCCGGCGAGAATACCGCGACGGGGGGAAATTCTCGCAAGCTTTAGGGAAGTGGACCGACCATGAACCAATTAGAAAAGGTCGGCGAAGCTGAAGGGCGTCGGAACAGGGAAAACCCGAAAACGACGCTTGGACCGCGCAGGGAAAAGGGCTCCAAAAGAGGTTGTGTTTTACTGAACGGTCGCGATGAGACGCGGCTAGGCGCATAAATCCTAAAGTGAGAGACGGTTACACGTGTTGCCTAACCTACTGGGTTCCAGATATAGCAGAACGTCTATAGTAGGGGTAGACATTATCTAAATGGAGGTACTTATAATGAGTATCATACGACACTGTGCTAGGCTAGCTACTTTGTAGCGGAGTTGAATAAAACAGGCCAGGCCAGTATTTCTGAGTGAATAACCAGTCATAACACAGACTAGTTAACTAGATTTATTTACATCAGCATATCAACTTTATTCTACGATTTGACGAAATACATAGTGTAATCTTCTATTTTTTATTGGTTTATTTAAACAAATTGCAATTGAAAAACATCTGGCGTGGGTAGCTCTTTCCGGACAATGAGGACCTTCCTCATGGCTGTAGCCGCGCCCGTCTGCCACGTCTTGACGTTTGAAACGGTTTCAGTTCCAAAGTCGCCGGCGGTGGTTAGAAGTAAAATCAGACAAACTTGTCTGGTTTACTGCGGTACACAGGCATCCCTTCACTAGCTCACAACGGTATTCTTTTGTACTTTCCCGCCATGCCGAACCGCAAAAATCCGTCCTTTTCCGCTCCAGCGAATCCCGACAGCCTGTCTGACGAAGAAAAGGTCGGCAATCACCGGATCAAGAGGCCGAAACGGCTGCGGATCTCATTCAGAATCACAAAGAGCAGCAAAAACACGCCATTCTCGATCGCGTAACACCGGATCCCGCTCCGAAACCTTCATATGTACGACAATTGGCGGCACGGCCGTTGAAGGAGACAAGCACATATTTCAGTGCAACGTATTTGACACCATGGTCAATCTCAATCCGTCAAAGTCGTCGAGTAACATTAATGGACACTACGCAGCGCTGCAAAAACCTGTAAACTACACAATTCTGTGCGTGAATAGTGAGAAAGTAATAGAGACCATGCTGAAAGAAACAATCAAGGAGGCTAGTGCGCACCGGATTTCTAGGCACTTTACGAAGCAAATAGATTAATTATTCTGTTAAAAAGCCGTCAAGCGCACCACGCAAGTTTACACTGTGAAAGCCGATCCGGTGCCCTTCAAAGCTTTCTAAGCCGTTGCATTGGTGTTGTACGCCTGTGTGACCAAGACACCATAAAAGAGCTGCATCGCTGCTAAGACAGGGATTCGTCGACCTCGTTGGTGGTCGTCTGCAGTTCGGGTCACATGGAGCAATCGAATCGCTTCTACATGCGGTGCAAACTGCGGTAATTTGAATTACTGCGAAGCCAGTGTGAGTCTGTTCTTTTAGGAAATTTATCCATGGACGGTTGGAGTGCGGCTCTGGGAGCACCAATTATCGGTGTCACATGGAATTGACATCTTCTGATGCCTGAAATGCATTCCAATCTGCATGTTGAACACTGGCACAGCTTCAAAATCAGCGGAACAGCTGAGATCGATTATGAGCGAGGTTCTTAAGCATAGCATGATATTTGCGTCCGATAAGATCCGAATCCATACCGCAAACAGTGATAGTGAACCTTTTGTCGTCCTTTCGTGTGACCTTATGACCAACTATGTTGGCTCTGTGCGGTGTGTGGTGCATAAAATAGCTCTCTGTGTTAATGAAGTCTTAACTACAAGAAGTCCGTGGCAGGCGTACATGACTCATATCAACAAAGCTACGTTTGTAGCAAAAATAAGTAAACTAAACGTACCTTAGAACCGAATACAGTATTTTTTGCACTTTATGACTTACGTATGGTGGCACGCTTACCACTTTAATATATTTATATAATAAAAGTAAATATTCTCCAAGATAATATTTCATTCTACTACAACTTGTTTCTGAATAGCGGCTTGCTTTACAAACCTGATGATTTTAGTATCAAGAGATAACGAAAAGAGTTTGGCAGGGCTAATAAACAAGGATACCGTGCTGCGTTCTTTCTCAACATTCCTGAAACTTTCACAATCTTCAATTCGTCTTCACTGTTGAATTAATTGACTGAGACAGAAGTCTGCTCAATTCGCCAGTTCCAGATTCTTTTATTTATTTTGAAAATAAAAAGCTTTGTGTGCCTCCTCAAACAATAATGTGACGGTGGCGAAAAAACGAGTACGATAAAAAAAGAACAGTAGATGTTGACCATATTGCCTGCGAGACGAATTGGAGGGCAAGTGAAAATAGCGAGGCACTGAAGAAAATAAATCCGAGCAGCACTGGGAATAGAGCCACAATATCCTTCGCCATGTTAGTCATTGAGTGGCCATCTGGTCTTCAATTCGAGGACATGAATATATCTCGACATCAACTTTGTCTTTCAGTGCGGCCCAATAGTTCACAGCGAGTCAGGCACACACTCTACTTAAATGGTGGCGGACTCACCTGATGGGATCAACGCGTTCATAGTGTACAAATTTTCATTTACTACTGAGACATATTTTTCTCATCTGACTGAAATAGATCCACAACCAATTAGTAATCCAATAAGCGCCAAGGTGATTAATTTCACGAATCCTACTACCGAAAAATTCTGCAGATATCGCATAAAATGTACGGTCCGTACATGCATGTGGTTGTCGAAAAACAGGATGGCCTTGAGAGGTGTATGAAAAGACATCCTGATCATCTAGCACAGTTACTTCATCATGCTGCTGCACTTCTTGTCAATCACGTATTCCTGATATTCTCTGATTCAAAAGGAATCTCTACACACTTCAGCTCCAATTTAAGTTCTTAAATATTTTGCCAGTCCTTCATTGAGTGGGTGAAAGGATGTTCATTTCAGTGAATTGAAAACACTTCCCGGGACATTCCAGACAAAATTGTACGAAAAACCTCTCCAGATTCGTTTAATATTAAAGCATTCTTCTCCCTTAACCTTGCCAATCGTATCATCCAAATATTTTCAAAGGAACGACCCATACCGGAGAATCTTCAGGTTCGGCTGGTACCAGGCATGGCATTTAAAGCAGTCAGAGGAGGGCCTTATATATAATACAGGGCATTTTCGATTTTCAACACGGTGCTTTAGCTATCCCATCTATCTTTTTAAATACCTGAGTGCGTCATACCATGCAGGTGTGTTGCAGCAAGTTGGCCCGTATCGCTCTAGTTTTTCAGGTAGCTTCATACAAACACCAACCTTGACGGTCCCACGTCACGGTCGTGGTATAAATAACGACAACGGTTCGCCAAGCGAACCGTTGGTAGAGTCATCTCCCGATGACTCGGGAGATATTATGGCACAATTTTTCCAAACTGGCCGAGCTATAGAAGTGACCGTAGATGAATATCTAACGGTTCACACACCTCGCCAGCCCGGTCAGACTGAAGATACTGAGGCAGCCATATCGCTATAGAAATGACCGTAGATGAATATATCACGGGTCAAACACCTCGTCAGCCCGGTCAGACCGGAACTGACGATACTGAGGCAGCTACTTTAAGCGGTACAGAAGCACTACGCCGTCGCCTCCATGTAAAAGCGACGGTCGACTCGCCTACAGTACCAGCCGAAAGGGCTGTAAACACTTCAGTACATTCCGAAGATCTCCTCCCTGTGGAGGAGATGAACAGGGATGTACTTTACAAACTTGTAGATGATGCGGAAGCATCAAAAGAGGATATAATTCCCCAGTTTGAGCACAGAATGGAGCTCAAACTGGATAGAAAGCTAAAAATATTTGAAAAATGTCTAGGCAGTAAGCTAGTAGCCATCGAAAGACGTCTAAATGAAGAAATAAATAGATCTCAAACAGTGGGCTATGATATTTATAAAGCAGTAAGCGAACGCGTCTATGTATTAGTGCACTCCGTAAGGGAATTTCGTCAGTATTGCGAGGTGCAGATAAGCGAACTCGTATCGAGTATCCAGAGAGAGATACTCGTACCGCGAACCTCCCTTCGGGGGTCATTAAAACCAGCTCCGCCGGTGAAGCTAAGTACAGTATCTACTCTGCAGTGAAGCGTACAGTAAAGCCCGTCTCCTAGACACTTGCCTTGCGTGGAGCAGTACTACTTCTAGAAACTTCTGTCGACCACATAGGGTGGCTACGCAACACTCGGAAATTTCTCTAGTCGCTTTTGTCGACTCGTAGGAGAAAAAACGATTGCTTGACTTCAACCGAAGGACCTTGCTTGTCAATTATCTTGAGAAAAGCTTCGCACTTTGTAATCTTCGTCAGAGCAGCAGCCGTTTTTTTGCTTGGAGGCTACAAGTACGACGTTAGTGGTCTCGTTTTCGTCGAATGCCTAACGAACGCTCTTTATGTCTATCATGAGATGTTTTTCGCTTATAGTTTTTCATTGAGTTATGACGTCGAACAACGACTTAGAATCAGTGAACATCTGGAGCGGGATGTTCATGTTGAGATATTCTTCTAGTTCTTTGCGAAGCGTAAATGTGAAATCAAAGCATTCCGAAGGCGTATGCTTCTCCTACAATGACAGATGTTACAACGCGTTGACTTTTCTTACTTGCGTAGTGGAGAACGTGACATTTTTCTTTGTTGTAGAGTAGGATAATGTACCCAAAATGTGTCGTGATATCTTCATTGTTGGAGAAGGAAGAGTCTGAAAAAGCTCTAGGACATTTGAGGTTTGCGGAAGTGCAGCCTTTGGAATGAAGGTCCAAGTTGAACGATAATGGAGTCCGTTGAGTTCAATTCGCTTGGCTTCGTCTAATTATATGGAGAAACCTCGTGGGTCGTTTACGGCAATACCATCTTTGATCCAGTTTCTGTAGAGCTCAGTACGTACGGCGTTCAGTGGTACGGGGGAGAAAATTGAGAACGAAACTGTTGCGAAGTTTTTGGAGGCTTCTTCAGGGTCTCGGATGTATGTTCGAAGTTGGGACACGGAGTGCTATGCTTCAGTACCGTCGTCATGCATGATGAATGCTTGTTTTTCGACGATTTTCTTGATGGTGAACGGCCCTTGCAATTTGATTTTTTCTCTTTCGCGGTAGACAAGGACGCAGTTATCTTTGCGGAAGATTTGTTGCGACGCGAGTGTAATTTTCGCAGGAAAGCAGTTGCGATACGTCGTTGGGCGATTGTTATTTCGATCTCGCGGCGAACGGCTTAGAGTACTTACAATTGTTCTTTCTAGGCTCAAAATTTGGAGCATATTCCTGGGAAACGAGGAAGCTGACGGAACACGAGCAGGGATGACACTAAGCCGTCTTCTTTCATTGTTTCGTTAATTTCTTTCACAGAGATAGCGAGGGCCGCGGTATTTTTTTACCAGCGCCGAGGGAATTGTGAGATTCGACACCTGAAAAGGCGATGGTGATGCCAAGGTTCGTCGCGAGATTGGTGAAGATATTCGCGGTGAATACCGAACCCTGGTCTACTTTGATCTTGTCTGGGTAACCTGTGTAGATTGATTTCCAGCAGATGAGGAATGTGTACCAGATGGCTTCAACAGAGCTGTTGGGCAAAAAAGCTGCGGCGTTGAGGTTTGTCTGAACATAGACGATGTGAATTACGGGGTTTCGATCTAGGTACATCAGGTCCATAGCTATTACGGCGTTGAAATTTATGTCTTCAGGCATACTTACTGCGAAAGAAAAAGGTTTCGGCGAAAAACATTGGCAGGTATCGCAGTGCTTGCTGATCTTCGATCAGTTTTCGAGTTTTGGGCGTGGCGTGGTCGGGGTGTGCACGACTAACTAAGACCATCATTTTTCTAGCAGATGGATGGAAAAAATGCAGGCGCATTTTACGAAGTTCCGTACGCGAGAAGAGTGTGGATGGAAGATTCCAAACAAGGTAAATGTGACCCAGTTTGCGCTTGAGAGGTAGTTTAGTGGACTTGTCTTTGAAGGGCAGGGGTTGTCGACATTATCGACGTAGATCCGTGCCGAGTCGAGAACTTCAAGTCTGAGCAGTAGCGGAATGTAGGATTCCACGATGTTAATCGTGAGGCGTGTCAAGTCTGAACTGTCTGTGGGTATGAAAATACGCATTTTTCCGATGCTAGGGTAGCAGCCGTCGACAAAGCGGAATATCGTGTTGGTTGGTTCAGGAAAAAGCGGAGCGTTGGCGAACGAGGCGTACGCTTTTGCTTGTGGTATCTCTATTACAGATTTCTCTGCTCCGATTTAAAGGCAAGCGCATTGGAATGGTGGTGTCGGAGAGTACCTGAGCTATTTCTAGTCGGACACTGAGATTTTTATGTTTTGGATGTTCGCCCTTGGTTTATGCGTTACATTGCCGTAGCATACGTCGTAAAATGAGAAGGTGCCTCTTTTCTTGTACGGAGCGGATACGTCTGAGGCGGATGCGTATAGCGCGCTGGTGACAAGGGGGTTCGGTCGGATCGGAGAAGACGACTAAGGTTTCGTTGAGACTTTCTGCTGACGCGGCAGGTTATATTTCTTGTGCGGAGAAAAGATTGGAATACTCTTCGTGTTAAATGTGTGCTGGTGCATCTTCGGACAGGTCCATTTCGTGTTCGTCTGTGGGTCCGTTCTCTGTAGGAAACCGAATGGCTAACTACTATAGAACGCGGCGCAGGACACGGTTTTGAGGGATAGTGATATCCGATGTGTACTTGCGGTAGGGTATATTTTCAATTGCTGCAACGTCACGTGGGTGTGGGTAGTTAGAGAGGAGGTGGTTTTCGTTACCAAAGTTCCAGCACTCTTTGGGGTGATTCTGACGGTAACCTTGACTTTAGTTGCTTCGAGGGTCATAGATCTGATGTCTGCGAGGTTTGTAGCGGCTAGAGGTACGAAAGAGCTGACCAGTACGAGAGTTTTGGTATATGCGTTGGCCAGATGCATACAACGTGGAATTCATGGCAGGAACTGAGTGTTTATCAAAGGACGTGTTTGCAGTGATTGCGCCATGTAGCTTGGCGAGGAGTACGTTGTATTTTATGACGTCGTTGGCGGTTTCGACAAGAACAATATTTGCCCATTCCTCTCCGTTGTATGCTTCCCGAAGGAATTCGGATTCTGTTTGTTCGGTTCTGTAACATCGGGGGACCTGTTGGGATTGGGAGAGAATATGTGCGCTGATTTTATCGAGGGGCTCGGTCTTAGTGGTTTACTTGGCGCTGAAGTCGCTGAAGCGCAGAGCTCGGAGCGAGCTACAGGTCTTGTGTTGTTCCGTGTGGGGGTTGAATCGTTCTTTGATGCGGGTCTGTGCTTCGGCGAAGGTGTTAAAATTCCCTTTAACCTGGTTCTGGTAGAAGACGAGGGCGTCATTTTTGAAGAAATAGTGGAGGTACGCCAGTTTCTATCTATCAGAGATACCGAGATCTCGTGCGCATTACTTGTAGTGGGTGAGGGTGTTCTGAAGATTGCCTGTGCCTTCGTATTGACGAGTGGAGTCAATTCTTGTGGAGAGGTCGCCGGTTACGTGACCGGCGCGGTACTCAGCACCGTTGTGGCTGGACCCGTCGAAGGTTGGTTGTTAGTTTGACACGGTTGAACCATTCTATATGAAGGTTTTGATAAAGGAGTAGGCATGGTTGCGCAAGTTGTCACCATAAATCAGTTTAGCGAACTTATGGAGAAACGTCTCGTTTGGAGTTCTGTCAACGGGGACGCCACTAATCTGCAAAAATTGGAAGATGGCGTGGTAGAGCAGTCTATTTTTCATGACTGACTGGCGGAAGAGCATCGCAAGGGGAAGCATCATGCATAGTTGCAGAGTGAGAGGGAAGCCGTTGAGATCTTGCTTTGATTCGACGATGAGAACATCCAGGATGCTCTTCTGGTATTCGTTGCGGGCAGGGATGGTGTCAAACATCTTTCACGGGACCTGTTTTCCGGATGGATCAGAAGGGGTCTGCTGGTCTGAGGAAGAAGACTGTGCTGGAGGCATGGTGCGGCTTGGTGAAGTATACGGGGGTGTACCGATAAGCCTTTATAAGCGCCAGCTGGAGGGTTGTACGAAGGACCAGCAGGGAGCTATGCGACGGGGTATGTCAAGCTGAGCGAGAGCAGAGGGACAGTATTTGTGGAGGCCGTGTGATGTGTTAACGAGGATGCGATCTTGGTGCTTGGTTATTTGGACGTTGAAGTGGGGTGATGGTGGTTCAGGTGTAGAGCGATGTGAAGTTTGACGTTTCGGGGGTCCTGGCATAATCTAGGAGACTGAGAGATATGTTTTGTGGTAAGGGTTTTTTTAGTTTGTTCCAAAATTTATGTGTCTTAATAATTGGAACGAAAGATTGTGCAATTATCGGAAGATCCAGAAAATAGTGATCCAAAATGGATACGCGCGTTAAGATGGAGAGAAAAAATGCAGTGGGGGAAAAGTAGAACTTTGCTGGTGGGGAGTGTGCGTGAAGCACGAAAAATATGCGTTCTTTTTCAAATAAGAGTTGCCCTTTCTTCGGCTCGGTAGCCTGCCTTTTTCATTTGAAAGGGGGTTACCTTGATGAGGGTAACTAGATGTTTCAATTACCGGGGGATACAGTTTAGAGAGGCAATGTTGCAATTATCAAGACAATAGACGGAGTCAAGGTCGACGTCGGGACAGGGTACACGGGTTAGTGGGTGATACGAAGGAGGGCGCGTAGTTTTTTTATATGGCCCTTTGACGGGACGTGCTGGTGGTAGTTGTTGAGGTTCAGGTGATACTCACTGCAAATTGCACACCAAAGAAGAGTGTTGCCGCGGTTGCTGGAGAATAGGTGCGCGCGCTAGAGATGTGCTCTTGGTAGACAATGGGTTCGTGAAACCAGACACGGAACTTTATACATTTGTAAAAAACGGCGTTTGTCGGCGGCAGCGGTCCGGTTAACCACTCAATCTTGTCCTCTTTTTTTGCTGGTAGCGGCGTGAGAGCGCGACACGATTACGCTGGACCGCAGCGAGCGCGGCTGCGTCTACTTATGTTGATACGCACGATTCGGTCCTCAAAAGTGCGGTTCGCTTGAACATACAGATCGGCCAAGTGTTTTGCGGGTTGTGTGGTCTCGGCTGCCGTCGTTCGGGGGTCCTTTTGGACCAGGAACTCCTTGTAGTCCTCCGTCTGTTCCGAGCGGAAAAGTTTCGTACTGCGGTCCTCGTTAGGATGGCCGTAGTTTGAAACGTGTTCACTTGTGATCGGCTCGGACTCCTCACTCTTGGTTTCCGCGGCGGTATAGCGGAACGGCGGGGTGTTGGGCGTCGGTCAACGGTACGCTCCTTCAGGTGATAGCTTTCTGGCGGTCGGAGATAGTGAAAGGGTGTCTGTTTGCGGCTAGGGAGAGCGAGGGGGCGCCGGATCAGGCAACGGAGCCTTTTTCCGGTTGCTGGCCGGTTCGGGTTCGGCGTCAACGGTGTTGACTTCGTACGATAGGCAGAGTGCCTCCTTGTCGATCAGGGACAGCTTGGGCCCTTGTCGGATAAAAGGAATGGTCAGTCACGATTTGAAGACGCAGCGCGAGAAGCGGAGCTAGGCTCGACGTGTAGGACCAAACGGTCCAGGCTAGGTTAAGGTAAGTAAAATATCTACTCTACAGTGGACCGTACAGTAAAACACTTCTCCCAGATACTGGCCATGTGTGTCGCAGTACTACTTTTAGAAACTCCTTTCAACAACGTCGGGTTGCTGCGCAAAAAAACCGCACTAGGACCTCCCTGCCGAGGAGTTAAGGTCCTCGTCCCTAATGATGCTCGCTTCGCGAGATTAATTAATTATAGACGATACCGTCTTCTAGATACAAACCCGTCTCAGGGTAAGAAATCATCCACTAAGTCCGCTAGGAACTTGAGGAAAATCACCTCGACCCTAGCCGTACGAAAATTTAATGGTACAGTACCATTAGACATCATAAATTACCTACGTGAACTAAAGAAAAGGTTCAATTTTAATATTATAGCAGAGGGAGCTGCTTTCTTAATACTTCACGACCTTCTCCAAGGAGAAGCTCGTGAAGAATACGTCTCACACCTAGAGTTAAGTGAAAACGCCCTCGAAGGCATAACCTGCTGGCCAGAAGCAGCTCAATTCCTTTTAGAACGTTACGCAAAAAACATTTTTTTAAATAGAGCCCTCGACTCGTGGGACAGCGTAAGACAGCAGCCCCACGAGGACGAGAAAAATACTATGACAGGCTCATGGATTGCTCCCGAGCCTGCGGTAACGTCTTTGATACAAAGACGGTGATAAAACACTTCATAAAAGGGTTACTACCTGGCGTACAACCATCGGTTATGCGCCAGCACGAGACATCACCTTTCACAAAAATAGGTGACGCTATTTCAACTGCAATTCATGCAGGAGATACCTACAGGGAGACCCGAGCAGGTACTGTATCTAGTAGTCCAGCTACTAGGATAGCAGTAAATAACAGGGGCCGCCCAGGTAGGCAGACACCAGCGTTTCACGCTGTTCATATGTTAGGTCCGCAGTATCAGGGTCCGTCTCACTCCGGCTCATATGGTGAGACAGACTCTGAGATAGCGGAATAACAGGCAGCAACGGGCAACAGTATACAGTACGCCTACCCGTCTATTGTCTCCAT
>JAVCKV010573290.1:0-32435 GCA_032274145.1 Herpochondria borealis | reverse complement strand
TAGGCCATCAAATTTTAAGTCAAGAGCATGTTGAGCAATTTCATAGAGTAAGGGGCGTTTTCCTGCGATATGACTAGGGTCGCAGATGATTTCTAATTCAGGAAGTCGTCGTTCCAATTCTATAGGAATTTCCCATTGTGGTTGATTGCGATATTTAGGAGAGTTGTAAACAGAGAAGCCCCGATGAATCGCAGCTATCTTGTGAATACCAACTTGAGACAGACGTTCTAGTGCACCAATCCAGAGTTCAAGATCTGGGTTGACAGGATTTTTGACCATGACAGGAATATCAACACCTTTTAGGGCATCGGCAATTTCTTGTACCGCAAAAGGATTGACGGTCGTTCTAGCACCAATCCAAAGGACATGAACACCGTGTTTTAAAGCTTTTTCTATGTGTTGAGGAGTTGCTACTTCACAGCAAACAGGCAATCCTGTTAAAGTACTAGCTTCTTTTAACCAAGGTAAGGCTTTGGAACCTAAACCTTCGAAAGAACCTGGGCGAGTACGCGGTTTCCAAATTCCTGCACGCAACATATCAACACCTAAATCTGCAATTTGTAAACAAGTATTGAGTACTTGATCTCGAGTTTCTGCGCTACAAGGACCAGAAATCAAAAAGGCTTTGTCGGAGGAAATCTTGATGTTGAGACCCCAGTCTTTTATATTGATAATTTTCATTTGCGTGTACGGGTGCTTTGGTTTATAATGATAATAATTAAAACTTAAAAAGGGTTGAGAAATTTAGTCTAAATAATTGGGTGTACGCCCCGACATTTTAGCTTCGAAAGCTTCCATCAAATCTTTGGACATGATCATTCCTGCATTCCACGTAGCCATGTAGTCTAACCCTGCCTGTATGGTGTTTTCACGGGCATGTTGCAAGATGTGTTTGCTTCCACGAATGGCTAAGGGAGAGTTGGCTGCAATTCCTTCGGCTATTTTTTGTACGCCAGCTAATAAGGCGTCTTTATTTTCAAACGTTTTGTTGACTAGGTGAAAACTTTGGGCTTCTATACCAGAAACCTTGCGACCAGTTAAGGCCATTTCAGAAGCAATGCCATAAGGAATTAATTTTGGAAGACGTTGTAAGGTGCCTAAATCTGCCACCATGCCCATTGCAATTTCTTTAATAGTGAAGAACGCATCTTCGGTAGAATAACGCATGTCACAGGCAACGGCAATATCGACACCACCACCAATACAACCATTGTGAATAGCGGCTAAAACAGGTTTGCTACATTGCTCAATTGCCGAAATAGTTGCTTGACCATCCAAAATAATTTGACGTAATTTTTCACGCTTTCTTCCTTCGCATTCGTGCTCAACAATTTGATACAAAGACATGAGTAATTGCAAATCAATTCCCGCACAAAAATGCTTGCCTTCTCCACTCAAAATAGCAACTCTTATGTCGCTTTGTTGATCAATAGATTCAAAAATTTCTTTTAGTTCTTCCCAAGCTTTTTGATGCATTGCATTCGCTTTTTCAGGACGATTAATGCAAACGTGTGCAATTTTATTTTTAATAGTAACAACAAAAGATTCAAAGTTTCGATCTTGAAGTGGCGCTCTATTTTCAGTTTTAAACATGGCAGTCTATTTTAATTGAGAATGATTTACTTAGGTGAACTTCGTTTGTGAAAGGACTAACAAAGCTAAAAAAAAAAGGTAGACTAATTCGAAGCTATTCCAAAAAATCCTTACATTATGCTACTTCTATTATTTGAATACTTCGTGGGGTTTTTAGGTTTTTAATGAAAACCGTAGAAAAGTACCTTATATTTAATTGATTATCAGCTTTTGAATGCTTTGACTAATAAAGCTATATAGTTATGGTAATCAATTGAGTACGATTATTTAACGAAGTGTTGTTATTTGAAAGTAATTATAAACTAGATAATATTATGAAAGTTAAGTTTTGCGGAGCAGCTAGAGAAGTGACTGGATCAAGTCATTTGATTACGCTTGACAATGGTCACAAAATCCTTTTAGACTGTGGTTTGTATCAAGGAAGTTCAGCAGATATGCAAAACTTCAACACACACTGGAATCATTTCGATCCTAAAGAAATTGATTTTTTGATTTTGTCACATGCTCATATTGATCATATTGGACGAGTACCTCAACTCGTTAAAGACGGTTTTAACGGTCAAATTTTGTGTACACATGCGACTCGTTCTTTGGCATCTATTATGTTAATGGATGCTGCCAAAATACAAGAAAACGATGCGGACGAAGATCATCCGCCTTTGTTTACGAGTAAGGATGCCAAACAGGCCTTGTATTTTTTTACGGGGCTTAGTTATGAACGGTGGCATTTTGTAGAGACAGGGATAGAGGTGTTTTTTAGAGATGCAGGCCATATTTTGGGATCTGCAAGTATCACTTTGAAGATAGAAGAAGAAGGAAAGAAGCCTGTTTTATTTGGATTTACAGGAGATATAGGCCGATCTGAACGACCTATTTTAAGAGATCCATTGCCAATGCCTGAGGTAGATTACTTGATTTGTGAATCAACTTACGGTGGCAAAGAACATAAAAATTTCATAGCAGATCTAAACGATTTGCTTTACGTCGTACGTGAAACTTGTGTTTTGAATGAAGGGAAGTTATTGATTCCTGCCTTTAGTGTTGGCCGTACACAAGAATTGATTTATATGTTAGATCAGTTGGCTACTGCTGGAAAACTACCACGAATCAAGGTTTATGTTGATAGTCCATTGGCAATAAACGCAGTAGAGATTTTTCGAACTCATCCTGAATGTTATGATGAACAAATGGAAGACTACCTAATGGTTGATCCAAACCCTTTTGGATTCGAGGGCCTAAGTTATGTCAAACGTGGAGGGCTGGCAAACCGTTTGGCTAAATCGAAAGAGCCTTGTATTGTAATCAGTGCTTCGGGAATGATGACTTCTGGCCGTGTTCGTAGACACTTATACCATATGGTGGAAGATCCTAACAACACCGTATTGATGGTCGGGTACTGTTCTCCTAGAACTTTGGGAGGCCAGCTTTTGAAAGGGGATAAGACGGTTTATTTATATGGAAAAGAGAAAAAGGTAGCAGCTAGTATCCAACGCTTGGTTTCGTTTTCTGCACATGCAGATCGAGTCGAAATGTTCAATTTTCTAGAAAATCAACGATCTCTGAAAAAAATGTTCTTAGTACATGGAGAGTACCGTATCCAGGCACGATTTAGAGATTTTTTGAATGAACGAGGCTTTGATCAAGTTGAAATTCCAGATTTGGGTGCAGAATATGACTTGAAATTGTAGCTTTTGGACAAATTAAGGGGAAGAAGATGCAATTTTATTAAAATAACCCTATTAATGCTCGTATATTTGTACCGTCAAAATCAATTAACCAAATAGTTAAAAATAGAAGTTAAAATGAAGAATACCTTCCAATCTTTCCTGCTTTTTAGCATTGTCTTGCTTTGTGCACAGGAAATGTTCGCACAACCTAAGTGGGTTCGAGCGACTTATCGTGATGATCCATCAACGACCATTTCAATTGGTTGGTCAGGAGCATCAGGAACACTTTATTACGATACGATTGATCATGGGACTAATTATGCTTCTTATGCTAGTTCTCAAGCTGTTGATAGGAACGTGAGTCACAAAGGTGAAAGCCATAACTTTGTGCGTTTGACAAATCTTCAACCTGGTACAAACTATTACTTTGTGATAGAGTATGGAGGTACGAGTTCAAGTCGCTACTTATTTAAAACCATTTCAGATGATTCTAATGATCCTATTTCTTTTATTTCTGGTGGTGATTCTCGTAAAGACTTATCTTTTTTGGGAGCGGGAGATCCTCCATGTTGGGGAAATGGCTGCCGTGCAACTCGTCGAGATTTGAATACGATTGTTGCACGAACAAGACCTGATTTTGTTGCTTTTACGGGAGATTATATCCGTAACTATGAAGTCCCTTGGCCTTTCAATATAAGTAGCGAGGAAGACTGGGGAGAGTGGTTTGATGATTGGGATTCTGCTATTGCGGCAGATGGTAGAATCACTCCTGTTCTTCACGCTCTTGGGAATCACGAAGATGCTGTAGATTTGGATAAATTGTTTGATGTTTCTAATACGGATGTTTACTATGCGACTAATTTTGGAGGAGATTTAGTTAGATTATATACGCTAAATTCAGAGCCTGCTGATGCTTGTACAGATGTTATTCAAAAGAATTGGATGATTAATGATTTTCAACAAAACAGTACACCTTCTAATACACCTTATTGGAAAATTGTACAGTATCACCAACCAATGATTCCTCATGCAAATTATTCTGCTCGTACAGATATGATTAATTGTTGGGCCTCTGAATTTTCTACCTATGGTGTACGTTTGGTTTGTGAATCTCATGCGCATGTTATGAAAACAACTTATCCATTGAAGTATGATGGGGGAGCAACTTCAAGTTATAATGGTTTGGTTAGAGATGATACCTTGGGGGCGGTATTTATTGGTGATGGCTCATGGGGTGCTCCTCCAAGAACAGCTTATGCGCCAATTCCTAATGTTACTCAAGATGTTGAGCAAACTAGTGGTTTCTTTTTTATCAATGTGGATAGAAATAGAATCCAAATTAAAGCAATTATTCCATTTCCTGATAGCATAGTTCTTGTTCCTGTATTAACAGACAACGATCAAGGAACCGTGTTACCTGCTGGTGTTCCTTTATGGAGACCTACAAACGGTTCAGAGTGTATAATTATATCTAATTTTAGCCCTCTCTTAGCCACTCAAAAAGTTGCTGAGCAAAGAGATCCATATGCTACTGTTGCTCCAAATCCTGCTCAAAATTATATCAACGTTCGTTTTAAGCAAGTTTTGAAGGAAGCCGTAACGATTGAAATTTATGATGCTCGTGGCAAGAGATGCCAATCGCATACCAATGTAAGAGATCAGAATTTTAAAGTAGATGTTTCCAACTTGTGTTCTGGCGTGAACTTTATCAATATTGTGACAAAGAATGATGTGGAGTCACATAAGGTGATTATTGCAAAATAAGTGCTAATAAAGTACTTTTGCCTACCTAATTAATTCTAATATAAAAAAAGCAGTGAGCATAGCTCACTGCTTTTTTTATATGTGTATGTAAGCTGAACGATTCGTTTTTTAGCTATTCTAATAGCTAAACTGTAAATAAAAAATGAGCCACCCTGATTTTTCAGAATGGCTCATCGTAAACATATTCTAGAGAAACTATTTCATTAAAATGACTTGTTTTGTGATGAGTTCTTTATTGATCATCATTTCTACAAAATAAACACCCGATTGTTGTGCGTTTAGATTGATTTCAAACTTGTTTTGCATATTATCTTCAATAAAGACCTGTTGTATTCTTTGACCTGTTACATCATAGATTACAATGCGCTCTACTTCATTCATTTCAGCGTCATTTAGAATTTCAAGCGTCAAATTTCCTGTAGTAGGATTTGGATAAAGCTTTGTTGTTAGATGCTCTACGGATGCTGTTGAAACAACATTGCTTATGGTGCTATTGCCTAAATTAATATTTTCTTTCGAAAGATTTGAAGCGGTCACACTGTTGTTGTCATAAGCAGGGCGCAAATAACTCCCTGTTGTTCCATCAATTTTAGCGATAAATCCATCTGCAACACTTTGGCTAGTTGTATTTCCACCAGTAATAGTTGTTGATAAATCGAGCGTGACCGAACCTCTAAGTTGAAAAGGACTATATATTTGACCTGAATTATCGACATCTAAATCTTGGCTCCATAATTTTCTAAAGTCATCAATCGTAGAAGTTAATATTGGTACTATTGTCGTATTGGGATTGACCCATTGTAATGCACCTGTGTTGCTGAATTTTTCCACAAACCAACCCTGATACCCATCAGAAGCAAAAGTCGGATGAGCAGCCATATCTGTATAGTTAATCAGTGTGCCGTGAAAATCAATGCTTGTAAAAACAGGTTGAAAAGTAGCTATACTTGGGTCTATTAAGAAGAAAGAGCCACTTACGACATAGTTTGTCCCGTTTATAGCTAAATGACTATTGTAGGTCTTGTTACCAGTATAAGTACCATAGGTTGTTGGAACAGCAACGGGTTTAACCCACGATATTGCTCCATTACTGGCATCTAATCGAAGTAAATGAGTGCCTCCCGCTAGCATATAAGCTTGAGATCCTGTTTGATTTTCAAAGGCACCACTTGGAAGTAACAACCCTATGTGTGTTGTGCTTTCGCACTGAATATCAAATTCGAAATTTGGGCCTAAGATAACATCATGTGTGTTACTTCCATAAACCTCAGCCCATTGTTCATTCCCTGCATTATTGTATTTTAAAACAAATAGATCTATGTCCGTTGCAGATGGTGCTCCTTCGTTTACGGTTGTTGTTATTGCGCCTACCGTTCCAGTTGGTGAAATAAAGCTAAAGCTTGAATTCGTCAAACCTGTAGCATAAACATTCCCAGAAATATCTACGGCTAATTTTCCAGAAAAAGTTGCTGTAGCATCTATGGTGTTGACCCAGTCGGTTGTCGTCGATAAACCATTATCAGAATAAGCAGCGATATACAGGACACCACCATCAATCTGATTACTGCCCAAGAAAGGAGCTGAATTAGTATAATTAAGAGTCGTAGAAGGAGTGGTGTTGAAAATCACTGTATTTGGAGTTGAGCCATAGAGTGTTCCAATGAGAAATACTTCTTCATTCGTACCATTATAATGCGTTTCAATATCAGCAGCATAATCATCTCCAGTTCCGCCCTCTACTTGAACCCATACAGGAGTACCTGTTTGATCGTATTTAATGATTACAATATCTACGCCTTGAGCTGTATAAGTAGTGGAATTAATGGTAAAGGTGCCAGTGAAACTAAAGGAAACATAAACATCGCCATTTTGTCCTAAGGCTACATCTGGAGCACTCATGATATCCATTTCAACACAGACAGGTATTTCTACTGCCCATGAAAGACCACAGATGTCATATTTTATAAGAAAAGGACTAAAAGAGTTACAGGAAGTACTCTTGGTTAGAGTCGTCGTTGTCGTTCCTGATGTGAATTCAATATCCGCATCAAAGAAGCCAACACCATATACTTCAGAATTAACACCTAATGCCGTTGCTGTAAACATGGTAAGCTCTGAACTAGTAATATCTTCTGCTTCTATCGGAAAGTCCAAAGCGCCGATTTCGAAAGATGCAGTAGCATCACAACCACTATTGTCTGTTGCGATGACCGTATATATTCCGGGTGTTAATCCTACTGCAATAGGAGTATTTTGCCCAATAGGGCCATTTATATCTTCCCATGAATAGGTATAAGGACCAACTCCTCCAGTAACAGTTGCAGCAGCAGATGTTTCTGAGATACAGGTTGTTGTTACTACAGGTGGATTGGCATTTATCGTTATCGTTGCAGTAGCATCAGATGTATTAGGCTGTAAACAAATATTGTTGTCTAGTGCTGCGGTGATATCGATACTAGTTCCTGGACTTGCATTGAGTGGTATGTTTACATTTAGAACAAGGGTAGTACAGGCATTTGGTGCAAGATTAACCGTCGCCTGTCCTGTTGTGAAGTCTCCTCCTGGAGCTAATGTTACACCGAATGGTAGTACGGTTGAAATTTGAGTGTTTAGACTAGTCGCATTGCTAGCATCAGCACAAATTTCATATGGAATACCTACAATAGAATTCTGCGCAGCACAAGGTGCTGGAGGAAGCATAGCGTTAATCGTTGCTTGTAAGACACTTATAGGTGTAATCGTAATATTATCTATATAAGCTACATCGGTTAAGGTTGATGGCCCATTTTGATCTGGTTCAAGATGGAAAATTAAATTATCTACATCGGTTGATGTCCCAGCTATAAACGTTAGGGTTTTATGCTGCCATATTAAATTTGTTGCGGTAGGTGAAGTGCCCGTAACATTTGAAATGGCATGTTGTTGAGGGCTAATTGTTGGGTCAAGTAGTATAGTTGTGTTTGTATTAGAACTATAGTCTGATTGATAATCATCCCAAGGTGGAGATAGTGTACTATAAAAGGAAGATACTTGGGCAAAACCATAGTCACCTGTTCTAAGGTCATTATAAACATTCGTAGGAAAGACATATTCAATAGGTGGATTTTCGCTAAAGGCAAACAAGACTTTGGCATCACAACCAGTTGCAATATCATATTCAATTTCGTACTGAATACCAGGAACAAGGTCAGATTCAAGTCCTAAATGGATGGATTGCATCCAAACATTATTAACACCTCCAGCTTGAATTTTTACACATTTGCTATTTCCTAATGGCAAGGGTAAGTTTACTCCCGCAGATGTTCCGGCTGTTCCAGGAAAACATGAATTAGGATCTAGTGGGGTTGTATTCCCTGCGAACACAAGACGAGTAGCCCAACTTGCAGCAGGATTTAGAAACGGGCCCCCTGCACCATAACTAATTCTAAAATTGCCCAATTGGGAATTAGAAGTATAGGCTTCAAAGTCGCCATTACAAGCAAGATTACAAGAATTAATAGGTTGATTGCATACTGGTGCGGGAGGAGCGGTTACGGTAATAAAAATGAAACCATAACTTGCAACATCTCCAATCGCACAAATAGGTGCATAACGTATAATTGCAGTGCCTATAAAATTAACATTAGGTTCGAAAGTAAATCCTGTTGCCGAAATCGAACTTGGTGAAATATCACCTATAGCGTTACCACCTAAAACTTCAAGACTGAGTAGATTAAAGCCTGTTGTGTTCAGGTCATTTGTAACAAAACTAGTAGTAGGAACAATTAAATTGCCTCCTGCTTGTACAGGAGTTGGGTGAAGATCATTGATCGCAATAGCACCACAGGAAGATGGAGTACAGCTCGTATACGCATTAAAGAAAGGCACATTAGCGCCAGATATACCATAGTTGGTTTCTCCATAGGTGACAACGCCACTTGAGTTGGCAATCGTGTAGCCCAAATCGCATAGGGTATTTATTTCTGCTTGACTGGGAAATCGTTGCATTTGCTCTGTCGCTAAACAGGAATTAATAACATAACCATTACCAGAAGCACAACCATTAGAGCCACTAGGATCACAATTAAAATGACTTAATCCAGATTTGTTCCAAGTAGAGGGCAAATAAAGAGTTTGTCCAGCATTATTTGTTCCATCAAAATTAACTCCTCCATGACATTGAGTAGGATTAATAATAGCAGGTAATGTTAAATTTGGAGTAGCACTATAGGGGGCTGTGAAATTAATGTAGGGGTTTGAAGTTCCTGTTTGTTTAAGATTTAAATCATAACGTCCATACAGATTTGGGCCACTTCCTAAAGGAGTCAGCACACTTTGGTAGGTTGACGTTTGGGCATCAATGAGCGAAACAAAACCAAGTATATGTAAGGCTTCATGTAAGACAACCGTGTAGAGGTCATGTTGGTTAGAACCTGCTGGTATTACAGCGGTTTCATTCGCCAATGGAGTATTTAGGAAAAAGTTCGGTTGGTCTTCAAAATTGACCCGCATGATACCGTGAAACCCGTTGGGATCCCAGCCAATAGCATTTCCACCCTGTAAGGCATTTTGGCCAGAATTGATGGTTTTCCAAACTAGGCCATCAACAATACCATTAAAATATCCTAGTAGATATAGCGTACTTGCTTGAGCGAGTGCTCCTGCAGACATTTCAGATACGCCTTGTCCTTCAGACTCTTGGATTTGGATTTTTACTAGATCTGCAGCAAGTGTTCCATTAGGATTTAATAAGGCGGATACATCTCTAAACATTTTGCAAACGACCTCTTGACGGGCTGAGCCTTTTATCGGATCATCAAAGCCATATGCTCTACTTAGATTAACGTCTTCAAAAAATAATTCAAAAATTCCAGAACCATTTGCACAATCACAAGTGCCAGGAGCAACGGATAGTTGTGGTACGACTTCACTTGGATTATAGCGACTTCCAAAACGATCCAAGACCTTAAGTTTGGCATCAGATTCTGCCTCAGGTATTTCTGGAATATAAATGTGATTGCTTTCGTCAGAACAGTGAAATTGTTGTGTAACTTCTATTGCCAAACTGAAATAAGAAGAACAACCGTCCTCTGGTGTTGTTTTTAGTCGAACAATCGAAACGCCAACTCCAAAAGCGTGTTGTAAAGTAGAAGCAGTACCAACAATGGTATTATCAATCGTCCATTCGTAAGTGACAGGAACAGATAAACCACTACTAAAATAGACCATTTGACCAGCAAATGGCTGCTGTGTAGAAGCAGTAAAATTAACATTCGTACCACAACAGTTTTCTAAACATTCATTTGGGTTCCAGCTAGGATCTTTATAATCAGAGAAAAAACTATTACCAAGGTAGGCGTGATGTTTTACTTGAGCAACATCGTGAAAGAATTGACCTGAATTTTCTTCCATATTCCAATAGGCCAATAAGCCATTTGTCGAAGCAGAAATGCACTTGTCATTCCAATCAAAAATTTCTCCATCCAATCTAGATTTATTCCAAAATCGCATTTCTTCCATAATCCCTTTAAAGGGTTTGTGAACATGAGCACCATCATCACCAATAACCAAATCAGCCGAGGTGTTGATGTTAGTGCTATTTGGCCCCACAGCATAGCCATTATCGTCTATGTACATATAGACTTGTCCTTTAAAACGTTTGATAGCCAAAGAGTGACAACCACCATTTTCTAATGGGTCTGCATTAATTTGATACTTTTTTTTACCGATTTCAGCATGAAAAGTAATACCATCTACGGTATTGACCATTAGAGCAAAACCGTTGTTGTATTGGTCTCTTTTGGAGATTAAGGTAAGCATGGGTCTATTCATAGGAATTTCCCGAACAATCGCTTCTATGGTGAATCCGCCAGTTCCTAGGTTGAAATCACTATGGTGATAGACCGTCGCTTTGTCATCTTTCCCGTCAAAGGAGGAGGAGGCTTGCGCAAAAAGTGTACTGGAGTTAATGCCAGTCCATAAACTAAATATGAGTAAGGTTAGTCTTAACATGAAAATTATAATTACAGGTTAAATGAGGTAGTTTAAAATGTAAATATAATTGATATTATTTATATATTTAAGAGTAAAACGTGAACAGTGTCTTTGAGTTCATGAACACTACATTTAAGTTGATGAAAGATACATTTGAACTCCTGAATAGGATCTCACTTTTAGCCCCTTTTTTCTTCTAGTACATTATTAATGTACGAATGCTTATATATAGTACAGTTTTCTAACTGAAAAAATTATCCTTTAAAGTGTTTTATTTTGAAATATTTTTTGTACAAAAAAATGAAATATTAATCAGAGCTATTAAATTTAGTAGTTTATTAAAGATTTTGGATTTTAAGTTCTTTTGTCTACTTTAGAAGCCTCAACTTAATCAATATATGAAAAAGCAGAAGGATTCTAAAAGCAAGGGCAGAAAAGAAGTACTAAAGGTAGGAACGTTTAATCTCCTAAATTTGGCTTTGCCTGAGACGGTTTTTTATAATAAAAATCAATACACTCAAGAAGAGTACGATAAGAAAATAGCTTGGATCTCTGGGCAGTTAGATAAAATGGATGCCGATATTATCGGGTTTCAAGAGCTGTTTGACGAAGATGCGTTGAAAGACGTAGTTGCTGCTAATCCTAGGTTGAAAGGCGCTGATGTTGTTATGGGAGCCCGCAAAGGTGGTTCACCAGCTGTTGGGATTGTTTCCAAATATCCAATTAAATCATATACGGTATACACCGACTTTCCAGAACAGTTGGAAGTAGAAGGCCTTGTTGTTCCTTTTGTTGAATTTTCAAGACCAATTTTGAAAGCTGAAATCGAATTGCGCCCTGATTTAACCGTTACTGTTTTTGTAGCACATTTAAAATCAAAACGCCCTTTGATCGCAGATAATGTAGATCGCTATGATCCATTTGAAATTGCCAAAGGCGAAGCACGCTCTTTATTACTTAGGGCATCAGAAGCGAATGCTTTCCGTGCGATCTTATTGGAGTCCTTGCAGGGGAGAGATATGCCTGTGATTGCCTTAGGCGATCTTAATGATACACATACCTCTGTTACCACTCAAATTATTTCTGGACAAATTCCGCCTCGTTACTGGCCTTTGAATAACAAACGCAAAGTTTGGGACATTGTCTTGTACCATGTAAAAGATATTCAAGCCAGACAATCTTCCTCGGATGTCTATTATACACATATTCACAATGGTCATTACGAAAGTTTGGATCACATTATGGTAAGTCAGGAGTTGGTTAAAGAAAATCCTGAACGAATTGGTCGAGTAGTTTATGTTAGAACCTTCAACGACCATATTATTGATCAAACGTTTAGTGGACGGAGAATCAATGTTTGGGAATCGGACCATGCTCAAGTGGTTGCGCATATTGAATTGGATCATCCTGGAGAAAAACATCACCATAAACATGATTAATGTGTTTGATGATTTAAAGGTTATCGAACTGGCCTCTGTGTTGGCAGGTCCAGCAGTTGGAATGTTTTTTGCCGAATTAGGAGCGCAAGTGATTAAGGTTGAAAATAAAAAAACAGGAGGAGATGTTACCCGCACTTGGCGCTTGTCTAAAGAAGACAACGCCGCACCCATTTCAGCGTATTATTGTGCTATTAATTGGAACAAGAAGGTCTTGATGTTAGATTTGTCAAATGAAGACGATCGACAACAAGTCTATGATTTAGTACGAGAAGCTGATCTTGTTATTGCTAACTACAAAAAATCCTCTGCACAAAAATTAAAAGTAGATTATGAAAGCTTGAAAAAGATTAATCCTAGGTTAATTTATGGGAACATTTCAGGTTTTGGAGAGGCGAGTAGCCGAGTCGCTTTTGATGTTGTTTTACAAGCTGAATCTGGGTTTATGTTTATGAACGGCCCTGCGAATTCTATTCCTACTAAAATGCCAGTGGCCTTGATCGATATCCTTGCTGCACATCAATTAAAAGAAGGAATTTTAGTTGCCCTTATACAACGGTATAAAACAGGAAAAGGCGCTTATGTTTCGGTCTCCTTATTAGAAGCGGCTGTTGCTTCTTTGGCCAATCAAGCCACGAACTGGTTGATGGCTGGTCATATTCCGCAACAAATGGGGTCTTTGCATCCCAATATTGCGCCTTATGGCGAGTTGTTCCAAACGAAAGATGATAAATTAGTGATTCTTTCCATTGGCTCCAATCAGCAATTTAAACAATTGTGTCATTGTTTGAACCGGTTGGACTTACTTGAGCATACAAATTATAAGGATAATGTCAATCGTGTAGAACATCGAGCGGCTTTGGCTAAAACATTGGAAGAAAGCTTTCAAAAGCTCCTTGCAAAAGATATTTTAGAAGCCTGTCACCAGCATTTTGTTCCAATAGGTCAAGTTCGAAACATGGAAGAAGTGTTTGAGCAAGAGACTGCTGTAGAGATGATTTTGGAAGAACAAATAGGAGGGATGAAGACCCAACGAGTTCGTACGGTTGCCTTTAAAATGAAGTAGGATTTAAACTGCTTCAAACTTCGACACTTTATTTAATTCTCATTCCTTAATATTCTATGAAAGATAAATTTATTTTTTACTCCAAATCAGCTGATAAAGCTCCTGGTAAAGGCAAAGGAGAATTGATGACTGACGAACACCTTTATAAGGATTTAGCTAAAATTGCTGATTGGCGAAAAATATTAGGGAATTTCTACGAATGCAATTTTGTATATGAAGGTAGAACCTACAAAACAGTGGAACATGCATTACAAGCCAAAAAATTTGAAAGAATAGATAAAGCACTTTTTGAATCGTTTGCGTTAGAATCTAATTCTGCCTTGTCGCAAGGTAGTGGACTAGATGCTCGTAAAATGCGTAAAACTATTTTATTAAAGGAGCAAGAATTAAAGGATTGGGATAACGAAAAAATCGCCCATATCGAAAACATGCATGCCGCTAAATTTACACAATGTCCAGCAGCACAAAAGGTTTTATTAGCGACCCAAAATGCAGAACTTTGGCACTATCTCATGCGAGTTCCTAAAGATCGAAACCTGCAACACTGGACCTCTTTAGAAAACTTAAGAGAAGTATTGAATACCTCCAATAATACAAGTCTTAAAAACTAGACGATTTTATTCCTAAACTTGAAAATTAAAGATCGTTTGATCTTTAATCGACCGATTCAATTTAGAACAATTCTCATTTACCAAAAAAGCGAGAAACGGATAATATATTTTATTACCTTTGCCCTTCGTAATGAAAACAGAATAAGCGATACCAACTCAATCACTTTATTTAGTTTTCATTCCTTATTTTAACAACCTAATTTTGAATGTATGAAATATGTGGCTTTTGGGGTACTATGCACCGTCCTTTTGTTGTCTTGCGGAGATACAACAACTAAAAAGAATCCTTCAGGCTTACCTTTTATGGGAAATCGTCCCTTGGTAGAGAAGGTAGTCGATGGCAAAAAAATAATTGATACCGCTGATTATTTTGTTTCAGATTTCAAGTTTTTGAATCAAGATTCTAGCGAAATTACTCAAGCCGATATTGAAGGTAAAATATACATTGCTGATTTCTTTTTCACTTCTTGTCCAACGATTTGTCCAAAGGTAAAAAAGAACATGAAAAAGGTCTATGAGAAATTTAGAAATCAAGAAGACTTTTTAATTTTCTCGCATTCAATTGATGTAAAATACGATACGGTTGGTCGCTTGGCTTGGTATGCCGACAAATTCAATATTAGTTCAGAAAGATGGCATTTGTTGACTGGAGAAAAGGACCATGTTTATGCGATGGCTTTTCGGTATTTAATTTCCGCATTGGAAAGTGAAGATGCACCAGGAGGTTTTGATCATAGTGGAGGAATTGCTTTGATGGATCGCCAGCGTCGTATTAGAGGACAATACGATGGCACAGATCCAGAAGCAGTAGAAAAGTTAATCCAAGACATTCAATTATTATTAGATAAAGAATAGCCTGTGATACATCAGAAAATTATCTACTTTTTATGTGCCTTTAGTATCTGTGTGTACTTGTTTTCCTGCGAAGGCTCACATGCCGCAGCAACTTATAACGAAGGTGCATTGTTGTATACAAAACATTGCGAAAATTGCCACATGGATGATGGAACAGGTTTAGAAGAACTCTACCCACCTTTGGCAGAATCTGATATGTTGGAAGCATTGGGCGTTGGTGCTGCTTGTGTTATTCGAAATGGTTTACAAGGGAAGATTCTTGTGAATGGAATTGAATTTGAGACAGGGATGGAGCCAGTTAAAGGCCTTTCTGTTGTCGAGATAACGAATATTCTCAACTTTATCCACAACGCTTGGGGCAATGAACGAGCATTTATACAACTCAATGAAGTGCAAGCAACCCTCAAAGAATGTTCAAACAACAATACGAATTAAAAAAATAGATGCCTTGTATTTTACAAGGCATTTTTGTATATTGAGTATTAAAACTAAATCCAATTTATTAACCTTGTCTTTTATGTTATTTAATAGTTTTCTGATTTTAGAATTCCCGACTAAATCTCAAAATTTATTTTCTTTAGTTATTGATTATAAAATATTTATGTGCTTTTTATTTACTTGCTAATCAATGTTTAAAAAGAACTCATAAACTAAAGCTTATTCCTGTAGACAAATCATTTTATTCCCAAATGAAATCTCTCAATGAAATTCGGCAGAAAATTCAGCCAACACTTCAAAAAGTTGAAACCTATCGACTAGAAAAAATTAATGCCATTGCCGAAGGCAAAAAATGGTATTTTATTCCTACATTATTTTTAATTATTGCAGTAGGTTTTTTATCTATAGCAGTCATTCCTATGGGAGGAATTTTTGGAGTATTAAGTTTAGTTGGCTTCTTTTTGGTGAATACTTATAAAATTCAACCACACAAAATAGGCTTTTTGAAATCCTTTAAAGAAGAAGTTTTTCATGCTTTTGTTAAAGAAGTTTATCCGAATGCCTATTATGCTCCGTCAAATTATTTACCAAGTAATTTGTTTTCAAATTCACGGTTGTATGGAGGACATGATACTTATGGTGGCGAGGATTATTTTGAAGGAACAACAGACAATGGCTGTAGTTTTAAGTTTTCAGAGTTAAGGGTAACAGATACCACGACCAGTACGGATGCTGATGGAAATTCTACTGAAACAACAACAATTGTGTTTAGTGGACTTTTTTTTGTATTGGATGTTCCAAAGAAGACGTATGGACAAATTAAAGTGTTGCCAGATACGGCCGAAAGTTCTTTTGGCTTTATTGGTAAATTTATTCAAAAAAGCCTAGGTTCTTTTTTCCAAGATGGTAAAATGGTGTACATGGAAGACCATCCTGAATTTGAAAAAGAATTTGTAGTGTATAGTGAAGAGAGGGACGAAGTCAACTATATCTTGACACCAGGAATGATACAGGCTATTTATGATTTGCGTTATAAATGGAATGTAAAATTAAAAGTAAGCTTTATTGGCCATCAAATTTATGTTGCTTTGCCAACTAGTAAAGATTTCTTTGTTCCAAATTTACAGAATTCTATCTTGGATGATCATCTATTAGCCGAGCTTTATGATGAATTGGCGCTTTGTTTTGCTGTTGTTGAAGATCTGAGCCTTGAACAACATAGTGAAATTTATAGCAAACCTAAAAATGAAAATTCAAATCCGTTTATGGAGAAGAATGAGAATAATAAAAATCCATTTTTACTATAATGAAAGATTTTGCAAAATTTAAAGAAGATTTTAAAGAAAAACGAAAAGAGATAGAAGCAGATAGAATTGGTAAAATTCAAGCTGGAAAACGAGCTCAACTCTATTATATTATCCCAGTGATATTTTTTATTGTTGGTTTAGTTGTTTGGAAGGTAAGTATCCCCGAATTGGGTGTGTTCATTTGTATCCTTTCCGTGGTTTCTGTTTGGATTATTGCTACAGATGTAATTGGGGCGCATGCTAAACATTATCAACTAGATTTTAGGAAAAATGTTTTAAATAAAATTGTAAAAGGGCTCTATCCAACAGCAAGGTATAGTGCTGCACGATCAGTAGCTGTCAAGCATTTTAAAAATAGTAAACTCTTCAAAAGTTATAAGATAGGTCACTATGGAGGAGAAGATTATTTCGATGGGAAAACCGAAAATGGTTATAATTTTCAACTTTCGGAACTTGCTGTTTATAATAATACTGGGAAAAAAGGCTATTCTGGAACGTTGATTTTTAAAGGTATTTTTGCTGTTATTGAAACGCCCAATATCACCTATAACAATACAACTGTTTTTTCTAAAAGAGCGAACGACGCTCCTTTGGAGATTCTAAGAGAATTGATACAAAAAATATCTCCAAGAAGTCAACAACTTATCCTTCGTAAACGACTGCCCAAGTTGGATGAAATTTTTCACGTGTATTATGGGGAAGACCCCAAACGTAGTTTTGAAATTTTAACACCTGCGATGTGTGAAGCCATCACAGGTATTCATAATCGCCGACCTGCTGGTGTTCGAATGAATTTTTTGAATGGAAAAGTCTACATTGCTATTGATAGTCAAGTGGATATGTTTCGGACAACGATGGATGAATCATTGATGAATGATTTTGTTTTTGATCGAATTTATAGCCAGATGAGAGGCTGTTTGGAACTTGTAGAAGAGGTCGCTTTGGCGGTAGAAACAATAGGAACGTTAGAAGTGAAGGATTATAATAAAGAAGACGAAGATAAGGACGATGATATGCCTTATGATCACTTAATTATGGATTAGTATAAATAACAAACCCTTATTTTTAATACAATGAAAGATTTTATTAAATTTAAAGAAGATTTTAAGGAAAAACGAACTGAGATAGAAGACTATCGAATGGCTAAAGTTAAAGCAGCAAAACGTGCTCAACTCTTTTATATCTTCCCAACTGTATTTTTCGTTGTTGGTTTAATTATTATACAACTAACGAGCATCCCCCAATTGGGATGGATCATTGCTGCACTTTCGGTGGCTTCTGTTTGGATTATCGCTACAGAGGTAGTTGAAGGATATGCTAAACATTATCTGAGAGATTTTAAAAAAGATGTTTTAAGTAAAATTGTAAAAGAGCTCTATCCAACAGCAAAGTATAATGCTTTCCGAAAAGTATCTATCCAACATTTCAAGAATAGTGCATTTTTTGAAAGCCCAGATGCAGGTTATTCTGGAGAAGATTATTTTGATGGAAAAACAGAAAATGGTTATAGTTTTCAATTTTCGGAACTTACGGCCTACAGAAGTAATGCGAATAATAGTAGTGGCGCTCGAATGATGCTTTTTAATGGCCTTTTTGTGGTCATTGATACCCCTAATTTAGTCTATAATAATACAACCATTTTCAGTAAAGGGCGTAATAATGACTCCATCTATCTTATAAAAGGGTTGCTACAAAAAATGTTTCCTAACGCTGAACAAGTTAACCTTAAAAAACGATTGCCAGAATTAGATAAAATTTGTGATGTTTATTGTGAGAACGATCCTAAAGGTAGTTTTGAAATCCTAACACCTGCGATGTGTGAAGCCATTACTGCGATTCATAATCGTTGGCCTTCTGATTTTAGAATGCGTTTTGCGAATGGAAAAATCTATCTTGCGATTGATAGCCAAGTGGATATGTTCCGTGCTAAAATTGACGAATCGTTGATGAATGATGCTGTTTTTGATCGAATTTATGGACAATTACGACAATGTTTTGATATCGCCGAAGGAGTCGCTTTAGGTGCTAGTGAAATCGGAACAATAGAAATTAAAGAAGAGGACGATAAGGACGATGATATGCCTTACGATCAGTTAATTGTGGATTAATATATATGAAAACAATTGAAGAATTTAAAGCTGCGTTAGACCCCTTAATGGAGGAGTTGGAAAAATACCGTTTAGGAGAGCTATCTGGAACTCAACAGGCCCAACTTTATTATGGTATTCCTGCATTGCTTGTCATTATTGCGATTCCGATTTATTGGCACATCAATCCTATTATGGCTTTTGTGATTGTTGCCATTGCTGTTGCGATTGGTTATTATATTGCAACAGAAGTCGTAACAACAGCTGCTGAAAATTTTGATTGGAAATTTAAAAAAAAGGCACTCTCAACGTTTGTAAAAGCACTCTATCCTCAAGCAAAATATAAACTCGACAAAAAAGTACCTATTGCTTCCTTTTTGGGTAGTGAGTTATTTCAACTCGCAGAGGAATATGATGGAGAGGATTATTTTGAAGGAAGCAGTGAAAAAGGCTTTAAATTTCAGTTTTCGGAAGTAGATGTTTGGGTTGGTGAAAATCGAGAGAAAGCAGGCGCTTTGTTCGAGGGCTTTTTCTTTGAAATTGAGACGCCTCATAATTTTCAAACGCGTGTATTGGTGTTGCCTAATCAAGGTCGGAAAAATAAAAAAACGGCCAATAAAATGGATCAATTAAGCTTAAAAGGTTTAACTGCCAATGGCGCAATGGTTGAAATTGCTAATATTTATCCGAAATTTGAAAAAGATTTTGTTGTTTATAGCCACAGCCAAGAAATGGCAAGCCATCTGCTAACACCCAATATTGTAGAGGGTATTTATGCGATTCAAAAACGTTGGAAATGCAAACCAAAACTTAGTTTTATTGATAATAAAATTTACATTGCTTTGGAGACGAATCGAACTTTCTTTACCACTAATTTGCACGACAACCTTCTAGAAAGCGATATTATAGATCGGATGTATAAAGATTTAACGCTTTGTTTTGAAGTCATTGAGAGTTTGGGACAACCTGTTGAAACAACTTTTAAAAAAGAAAAGAAAAAACCTTCCAAAAAGAAACCTAAGGTCAGTATAAATTTGGATATCCCTCTTAAAGAAGAACTACTTTTGGACAAGACAAAATCTCCTGATAAAAAAGCATGAAAGCGTTCTTCCGCCTCATTCGTTTGCAAAATCTCTTAATTGTTGCGATAACATTATTATTGCTCCATTTTTTTACGAATGCTCCCTTGAAGCCTGTTTTATTCGTTGTCCTTTTGCTTGGAACCCTACTAATTGCTGCTGCAGGTAATGTGATTAATGATATTTTTGATATAGAAATTGATCAAATCAACAAACCTGAAAGCATGATTTTAGGTTCAAATTTTTCTATTGCCCAAGCTTGGTTTTTTTATTTATTGATGAATGGAATTGCTTTGCTCTTGGTGCTGTTTTTGGGGAATGAAATTTTAACTGCTTTTTTTTCTAGTGCAATTTTCTTACTCTATTTTTATTCTAAAACATGGAAAGGTTTGCCTTTGATTGGGAATTTAGTGGTTGCTCTTTTGTGCGCTTGGGTTGTCTTTGAATATTGGTATTTGGCTAAAACAAATCTCCCTGCTTATTGGTCTCAAATGCTGTTGCTCTACGCAGGGTTTGCTTTTTTTACAACACTCTGTCGAGAATTAGTAAAGGATTTGGAAGATCAAAAAGGAGATGCGGCGATGGGAGCACAAACGTTGCCTGTTCGCTATGGGCAACAGGTCGCTGTGTTTGTCACCGTGTGTGCGTTATTCATATTGCTAATCATCTTATTTTATCAAGCGTTTGCCTTGTTGGGAATAGAAAATTACTGGGCTTTGGGATATTTGTGTATCTGCCTGATACTGCCCTTGATTTGGTTCCTATTTAAGTTATACCGAGTAGAGGAAGGGCAAGTCAAATCCTATTTTTCTAAATTGAGTCGAAAGTTGAAGGTCTATATGCTTTTAGGTTTGGGGCTTTTGTGTTTCTTGTAAGAACAGTTGTTCTGCCTTTGGGAAGATAATACATGATTTCCCAAAGACAGAACGTTAGACTTGTAAATTAAAAAAAGTTGGTCATCAAATCCAAATATTCCTTAGGTAAGGTGATTTTGTAGGTAAAACCAATCAAGATTAATAGCCCAATCAAAGCACCGAAGGCAATTATAAAATGCGTGGATTTATTTGCTTTTTTTGTGCTCGTTTTTCGTAGCATTCGCAAACGAATCATACAAGCCAAATGAACAAAAAAGGACAAAGTCCCTAGAAAATAATAAGGAATGTAGAGAAATGAATAAGGTTTGACATTGACGACCATTGCCGCATAATAAAAATTAGTGTCAATCTGAATCCAAAAGCGTCCCGCTAAAGTAGCAGAAGTATGAATCAATAAAAAAAGTGCCAAATACAAACCAGAATAAACCTGTAGTTTGTTGTAATAGCCCGTCTGCTTCCAGCCACGATTTCGCACTAATTTAAGACCCGAAAAAATCTGAACAACAACAGCTAAGAGCAAAATAGGCTCTACCAAAAAGTTTTGATAAAGCAGCCGCGCCCAACTCATAAACCAAAGATGTGTCTCTACACTATCCAAGGCCAAAAGATGATTGAAAAGGTGTAAGGTGACAAAAATGCTAAGTAGTAATCCTGAAATAAAATGTATCTTCTTCATGATAAAACGATTTGGTGAATCAATTTTAGAAGAAGACTCTACAATGACTAATCTTGTGACAAGAAAGCTGACTTTTTTTCTTATTTTTATTTTTTAGTAAAAAAATGGCTGTTATAGAAAGCTTCAAGGTAGAATAGACAATTGAGCGGCAGCGATTTTATCAGGATTTCGAACAAAGTAGAACGTACTGATTTTACCCTGAACCAATTCAAAAGAACAGATACTTGCTAGAACATCGTTTTCGTACACCAAAAAACCAGTTTCACCATTGATCATTCCTATTTCAAAGCGCATTTGTGCTTTGTTTTTAGTATAAATACCAAACAAAAATTGAAGACAAACATCAAGGCCATGAAGTACATTTCTGGCTGCCGAAACTTTTCCACCACCATCAGAATACAAGGCAATATCTTCCTTTAAAATATGGATTAAATCTTCTAGGTTACCTGTTTTAGAAGCTTCTAAGAAGGCATTTAGCATGCGTTTCTTTTCTTCGTTTTGAATAGACTTATTGGTTGGTGTTTTAATTTTCGTTTTTAAGCGTTGGTAAATTTTACGACAATTGGCAGTGCTTAAATCCAGTAAATTAGCCAATTCTTGATAAGGGTAGTCAAAGCTTTCTTTGAGGATAAACACCGCTCTTTCTTTGGGGCTTAATTTGCTCAATACAACTGTTAAGCCATAATCAAGATCCAAGTTGGCATCTATTGCTTGTTGTTCAAGAATAGGTTCGGGCAACCAAGTTCCAACATAATTTTCACGTTCTTTTTTTATTTTATTGAGATAATCAATAGCGGTATTAATCGTAGTTCTGATTAAATAAGCACGTGGATTGGAAATCGTGGTTTCATCTAGGTGTAAACATTTTTGAATGGCTTCTTGACAAATATCTTTACTTTGGGCAACTTGGCCTGTCATTTTATAAGCAATTGCAAATAATTGTTCTTGTATTCCATGGTTTATAACTATCATTGTAAAATGTCCTGTTGTTTTCTAGTATTTCTCTTATAATTATTGTATTTTAGAAGCTTATGTATTAAGGAATAAAAATTAAATAACATATCGTTTTTGATTGGCCCTTTTTATCCCTAATATCGTTAAAAATGCTCGTCGTAGCTAACTACGACTCTGCTTTTTGCCTCATTAGGAACGACTTCAAACTCCGATACTTTATCTAATCTTCATTCCTAAGCTAAAACCTCAAAAAATAATGTCTGTTTATATTAGTCCATTCAAACTTTTTAATCTAGCTATTGACACTTCTAACGATGCGATCAAAAGCAACAAGGAACGCATTTTGTCTGGCATTTCGCATTATAATGAAATGGACACGGTGCATATTGGCGTTTCTAAATTGCTAAAGAAAGACGTTTTGAAATTGCTCCAAGAATTAGATCATTTCCATACACGCAACCATCATATTGCTGTTTTTGAGCACAAGAAATTATTAAATTTTTTGGAATATGGACATCTCAACTATTTTAGAAATAGTACAGAAAGTGTTCAAATTCAAGATGGTGAATTTCTTAGGTTTATTGCGCCTTATTTTGGCCTCCAATATAGCGAAAGTTTGTTGCAAGCAATCAAAACTCAAGACAAAGAAACATTGACTTTGTTATCAGGAGAAGCGTTGCCAATGGCCGATGATTTTGAAGAACATTGTTATAAGCCTGCCAATCAATTACTCAAAAATACAATTAAAAACCTAAAAGGGTTACAAGGGAAACAAGCACTTCAGCATATGTCTGAACGTGAATTGCTTTCTTATTTGTCCAATAGAACAATTGAATTGTACAATATGTTACCAGATTATTTCTATGAAACACGGAACTTAATTGGAACTGAAATTCATAGTTTATCCGTCGATTTAACACAAAACTATGGCCGTTCCGACGGTGCCTCTACGATGCTTAAGCAAGGTCTAAAACTGAAATTAGATGATACGGTTCGAACGAATCTAGAGTCCATGCTTTCTAAGTTTAGTATCAAGGCAAAATTGCCTAGCTTTATTTTGATTGCGTTTGCGGTAATTTTTGTACTCTTTATGATGAAATATATAGAAACCAATATATTAGGAGCCTAATCAGTGGTGAATAAATAACAAGTTACTAATGAAGGCTTCGTATTAATTCTAAATCTATGAAACTAGCAGTGATTATCTTATTAATAGGGAACTTTTTGAGTATAGGATGCACTAGAAATACAACTAATCCTGTTTTAGATCCCAGCGATAAATTACGAACGTACACCTCAGAAGATTGGGACAATTGGACGCTTTCTCTTCAAGAAGAAGTGGGTAAGTTTAGAACCTACACTTCGGAGGATTGGGACAATTGGATCTATGAATTGGGTAGTAGTTCTGGCAAAATAAAAACGTATACTTCGGAAGATTGGGATAATTGGACCGTTGATAATGGTGATTTACGAATAAAAACGTACACTTCAGAAGATTGGGATAATTGGGTCATTACAGGAAATGGAATGAATATTAGAGTTCGTACCTATACCTCAGAAGATTGGGATAATTGGGAAGTTTCTGGAGATGTTACTGCTCGACTTAAAACGTACACTTCGGAAGATTGGGACAATTGGGTCATTACAGGCGATTTGTCAGGGCTTGATGAGCAAACACAAGCAGCCATTTTATTTATTCCTGTTTTTGCAAGTAGCATTTATATTCAAGGTGTTCATTTGTAACTAAGAATAACGTTTCTGAAATGGAGAATTTAAGAACCTTTTTAATCATCATTGGATCATATAATATTTTGGGCGCATTGATAATGTTTGCCTTATTAAATGATAATTTGGCAAAACGTTTTTCAAAAATATGCGAACTATTTACAGCAACCTATGAGACTGGAAATGCTGGTTCCTTGTGGCTGTGTTGGGCTGCAGTGCTTAACTTTGTTTATGGTTGTGCCAATGTAGCAGCGATTCGATGGGGGCCTTTAGCTCAAAAGGACTTAATGATTGCGAATATCTTTTTATATGCCTTTTTTTTAATCTTGACTTTTCTTGCTTTGCGGTCCAAAAACTATTCGCGTGGAATGTGGATGAATGTTCCTCTATTTGCTTTTTGGTTGATTTGGGGCACTTATGTTTATAATTTTATATAAATCATGAAAAAAATACTAGAAACAGAGCGTTTGATATTACGAGAAATGAATATCAAAGATGCACCAGCTTTGTTTGAGTTGGATTCTAATGTAGAGGTTCAACGTTATACTGGAGATATTATCCCTAAAAACGTAGAAGAAATGGAAGCTCGAATTCCTGTATTTATCAAAAATAGCTATGATAAATATGGCTTTGGACGTTGGGTAGTTGAATACAAAGCAGATCACAATCGTGTCATTGGTTGGTCAGGGTTGAAGTATTTGGAAGAATTTGATGCCGTTGACTTAGGCTATCGATTTATTCCTGAATATTGGGGCAAAGGAATCGCGACCGAAGCGGCCATCCCAATCATGCACTATGGCTTTGATGCACTAAAACTAGAAACAATTATAGGCGTTGCCATGTCTGAGAATCCTGCATCCATAAATATTTTGAAGAAAGTCGGAATGACGTTTGACAAACAAGCACCCTATGATGAAGGTGGAGCGGATGTAGAATGGTACTCTATCACTAAAGAAGCCTTCAAAAAGTTGGACATTTAAGCGAATAGTTTTACTTTGGATTTCGCCATAATTCAACTAAATACCAAATTATATGTATAAATTTCTAGTACTCTTCTTATTGGCATGTAGTATAATGGCTTGTGAGGAAGTTGATCTAGCGAAAACGTGCCAAGGGGAATGGGCTTTTTTTGTGAATGATACGGCTTATTGCGAATTACTCATCAATGATTCTATTGTTTTTCCATACCATCATGGACATTTGAATGGGAGTAGTTTTCATTATGAAATCAAAAAAGACACTTTTTATCTTTATGCAAATGAAAGCGAAACGGTAGAAGAGTCACCTATTCAGTATTTGGGACCTGATTCTTTTAAGATTTTGGCAATAACTCCAGCAACACTTTATCGAATTAAACCCAATGAAAGGACTTCCAATTCTCTAGCCCATTACCATTATAAAGTGGATGAATTATTGACTAGAAGATCAGCTACAGAACTTATAGAAAGTCGTATTTTTCCTCAAATAGATGCTTTGAGAAAGCAATACGAAGAACAATTTAACGAACGTCGTATTTTAGCATTAAACAAAAAAAAGGATTAAATGACCTTTTTTTATTGAATAATTTTCATTCCTCATATACATACATTCCCTAATGTTTTGTAAATCTTTAGTCCATACAGTTCTTTTTTATATACTCTTACTTTACGGTTTGGGAGGACTAAAAACACTTTGTGCTCAACAGCAGAGTGCTGTACATAAACGTTCTTTTTCTGGTGTAGGAATTCCTAATGCGGCTATAAATACGGTTTGTGAAGATTACAGAGGCTTTATTTGGTTTGCAACGAATTATGGTTTGTATCGTTTTGATGGTTCTGAATGTACCCCTATTAAAGCAGAAATAAATGGACTCTATCATAATTATTTGCGAACGGTAGTCGTGAGCCCAGACAGTACTTTGTGGATTGTTTATGGTGATGTTGTTAATCAATTAACCAACATAGAAGTTTTTGATCCCTTGACGTATAAGTTAACTTCATTGGAAGAATCTTTAAATGCCCAAATTCCTTTTGATGTTAAAGACAAAAATATAATAGTCAAAAAGAACAACGATGGTAGTCTTTGGATTTATAATGAACAGGAATTATTTGAATATAATGGCAAAAGGCTCTATAAAAGATTACAACTAGATGAAGGTGTTTTTATAAAAGATGTCGAAAAAGGGAATGATAATACGATATGGCTCAGTGTTCAAAAAAAAAGATATGGCCCATTTCAATTGCTTTATTTTGACTCAAATGGAACGCTATTGGAATCTTCTGAAGATCTAATTAGTATAGAGTTACTCTGTGTAAATAAAGAAGGCGCGTTAATTTATTCTCGTAAAAAGAATGAATCAGAGCTGCCTACAAATTATAAAAAGAAACCCCTTAGCCCGCTCGTTAAGTTTGAATATACTACTCAGAAAAGATATAAGATTCAATTTTATGTGCCCAGCGTTCGTCAGTTTTGGTGTGTCGAAAGTGCGTATAATACAGAAGTTAGCATTTTTGATATTAATGGAGAACTCTTAGATCAAACAAGGATTGACTTCCCTGCATATTATATTAATCAATTGCGATTTCGTCGAAACATTTTTTTTGATGCCAGTGGCCGACTATGGCTTTTTGATAAAGATTATATAAGAATCATTGAATTGGCAACCAATAACTTTCAGCGTTATATATATACCCCTAACCTCAAATACAAGAATCCTGTTCGAGGAATTACCAGAGATGCATATGGTACGTTGTATATTAATGGCAATACTATTGTTAAGCAAAAAAGCGCAACAACTGTTTTTGAGGAATTTAAGGATCCCCCCAACGAAAAAATAGCAAAAACAATTCTTTATGCAGAAGACTCAGGCGCCGTATGGTTTTCGCTGCAGAAGAACCATAGATGGATGAAATATGACCCCCAAACGGAGGTGCGCACCATTTACCCATTGGACAGTAGTGTAATAGGTTTAGAAGAAAAAAACGTGCCGATGCGTTGGACATTTCATCGAGATCAAAAAGGACGTTTGTGGCAAGGTCATGCGAATGGCTTGTCTTTTCTAGACGAAACGTGTAACTGTGTAAAACCATACCTTTCGACTTATAATTTAAATGTCGTTTTTCATATTTATGAAAACTCAAAAGGCATTTGGCTGTTGACCTCCACAGGGGTTTATTTGATGGATTATGCGTATAATATTATAGAACATTATCATTCAAATGGAAAAGGTAATAATTTTTTGAAACACAATATAATTGCGCATTTATTTGAAGATAAAAATGGTAGTTTTTGGTTAGGATCGAAAGGAGGAGGCTTAATTCAATGGGACCCAGAAACAGGAGTCCAGCACTCTTATAATATTAAGAATGGTTTATCTGATAATGTCGTCTACGCTGTTTATCCAGATAGTTTTGGCAATTTATGGTTAAGTACAAATCAAGGGATTAACTGCTTTGATACGACCAACCATGATGTGATTATTTTTACGGAAGCTAATGGGATTAGTCATCACGAATTCAATACGATTTCGCATCATCAAGATAAGGATGGTCGCTTATTTTTTGGCTCATTAAATGGGGTAACGGCCTTTTATCCAAGAGATTTAGTGACTCAAAAAACAAAGGCATCGTTGCAAATTGTTTCAGTTCATAAGTATAGCAATAAAAAGCAGGGAGATTCTACGATCACTACAAGCGTTTTGAAGGACAAACGCATTGATATCTTGCCCACAGATCGTGAAACGATCTTGCGGTTTGCACTTTTAGATTATGTCAATCCAAAGTTGTCCAAATATGCGTACAAAATAGCAGGTTTGGATGAGGATTGGAATTATCTAAAAAACCCTGAAGTTCATTTAGCGGGCTTGCCATACGGAACCTATTCTTTGTTGTTAAAGGCAAAAGGAATTGGGAAAAAGTGGCAGGAAAACTCTTTAAGCTTAACAATTGTGGTGCACAAACCTTTCTATTTTGAAACTTGGTTTGTACTCTTATTCCTACACCTTATTTTAGCTTTATTCGGAATTGTTATTAAGCTTCGATTGCAATTCTTAGAGAAACAGCGTTCGAAATTGAGAGCATTAGTCAAAAGAAAAACGGCTACCATTGAGGAACAAACCGAGGCTTTAAAATCGCTAGACAAAATGAAATCTCAATTCTTCGTAAATATATCCCACGAATTGAGAACGCCATTAACTTTGATTATGGGACCGTTGATGTACTTAATTGAAGCGCCCAAGAGCGAAGAAAAAGAGCTGATGCCACAGCTTAAATTAATGGAACGAAATAGTCGTCGATTGATGAACTTGGTAGAAGAAATTTTGGATTTATCAAAACTAGAAGCTCAAAAAGTCATCTTGAATGAGCAAAATATAGACCTAGAAGATTTTGGACGTTGGATTTTTTCGATGTTCAAAGGACAAGCAGAACAACGGGGCATTCAATTTTCTTGGGCATACCGATTAGAAGAAAATTTATTAGTGAAACTGGATAAAAATAAAGTTGAAAAAGTCCTTGTGAATTTATTAAGTAATGCGTTTAAATTCACAGCTAAAGAAGGAGTTGTGTCTTTCGAAATCAAAGAATTAAATCAAAATTTGGTCTTTGTTGTTCAAGATAATGGAACTGGTATTCTTCCTGAGGATTTAGCACATGTCTTTGATCGGTTTTATCAATCTAAAACAACTGCAGAAGGGGGGACTGGAGTAGGATTGGCTTTGTCTAAAGAGCTAACAAACTTAATGAAAGGCGAATTAAGTGTTAAAAGTACAACAGAAACAGGAACAGCTTTTACTTTTTTAATTCCCAAAGTTATAGGAAATTCAAAGAATCTCGTTTTGCTAGATCAACAGATTTCAAATCAATTAATTAATTCTTTACCTGTTTCAAATGACACCAACGAAGGTTCAAAAAAACAACGAGTATTGATCGTAGAAGATAATACAGATATGCGTTATTTCATTCGTTCTTTATTGGTTTCTTTTTGTGAGGTACAGGAAGCTGAAGACGGGAAAGCTGCACAAAAATTGCTACAAGAAACGGAAGACTTACCCAATTTGATTATTAGTGATGTAATGATGCCTAAGATGGATGGAATGGCCTTGTTAGAATATCTAAAAAGCGAAGCAAAGTTTTCTAAGATTCCTGTTATTATGTTGACTGCAAAATCGGATCAAGAATATAAAATACAAGCTTTGACCATTGGAGTGGACGACTATTTGATTAAACCTTTTTCACCTAATGAGCTATTGGCAAGGGTCCGTAATTTAACGCGATATGCTGCAGGAAGAAAAGAACTATTGGAGGTAGAGGAGCTGGAGCCTGTGGAAGATTGCGTTGTCAAAGATGCTGGAATAAAAGCCGTTAGTAACGAAAATGATCAAATCTGGATTAAAGAAATAGAAATAATAGCCAAAGATTTGATTGAAAATACAGAGTTGGATGCTAAAATTTTTGCTAAAGCAACCAGTGTAAGTTTGCGTACCTTACAGCGAAAAATTAAACACATTACAGGACTTTCCATAACTGCTTACCTTCGAGAGATTCGCCTTCAAAAGGCTAGGGACTTATTGGAAAGAGGGGCTTATGCGACCATTGCAGAAACCGCTTATGCTGCTGGCTTTGGTACCCCTTATTATTTCTCTAAATTATACGAAGATCGGTTTGGCAAAAAAGTCAATGAATATTTTCAAAATAAATAAGAATTGACTTTTGAGATTGACCATAGAAACATGAGGTGAATATGCTTATTAAAACAATTTTAGACAAGGGACAAGGAAATTCTTACTGGATTCCTTTGCCTGAAGATAAGGCGCAAAAAGCTATAAAGAAATTCGGTAAACGAGTCATTTGTACTGTAAATGAAACAACTTGGTTTCATTGTGGGATTCAAAGAAGTAACAAGGTTGGATATTACCTTGGTGTTGGAAAAGCGATTAAAAAGAAAATTGCCATCGATGCTTTTGAAGCTATTAAAATTAAATTAGCAAAGGATACGTCTAAGTATGGCGTTGAAATGCCCGAGGAACTGAAGGTGGTATTGGAAACAGATTATGAAGGTGAACAAACCTTTGAGGCCCTGACTGCTGGTAAAAAGCGTAGCATTATTCATTTTGTAATCAAGGTAAAAAGTTCTCAGCTTAGAATTGATCGCAGCCTAAAAGTAATCGAAAATTTAAAAATGGGCATTACGGATAGCCCCGAAATATTCCAATAAAAAAACTTAACTAAATCATCATTGAAATAGGTTCTCCTTCTGTTGTTAGCATTTGTTTCAACACATTTGCTGTCATACAAGAATGTACGGGTAAAATTTTAAGTAAATCACCCACCTTACATTTTTCTAGAAATTCTGCTGTACAACGAATGACACCATGTTCTTGAGATAATTTGGCTAAATAAACCTCCCGAATAGGTTGGCCCCAACTATTTCCCTTTGCTTCAACTACCAAACCATAACATTTGCCATAATTTTTGTCTTGGTAGTATTCTTTAGAGAAATGGACTCCTCCGCCATAAATAATAATTTCTCCTCGGTCAGGATGAATTGCAACAATAGGACAGGCCACAGCGACTGCAATTTGATCGTACTGGCAGGCACCAATCTGGGTTTGCATTAAATCATAAAAAACAAAGTTGCCTGGACGAATTTCTGTTGCGCAGCCAAAAGCATCCATCACACTACAGGTTGGTGTATCACCCATAGAAATACTGGGAATGAAATGGTTTTTGGAAATTTCTTGTTGCACAAAAGTCATATTCTGTAAAGCTTCTTCATGAACGGCTTCAATGGCTGTTTTTCCTCTTGCATCGTAACTGTGCCCTGCATGGCCTAAAAAACCTTCAAAAGTTAATTTAGAACTACTTTTTATTTGTTGGAGGAGCTCTCCCAGCAGCGCCAATTTATTGGCTTTTACGCCCGTTCTCCCATAGCCCAAGTCAATCTTGATGTAAATATGAACAGGGTGTAACAATTGATCTCTTAAGAAGTCCAATACTTCTGTTGATTCTACCAACAAATTCAATTGAATCTTGGACGCCAATTGATTGATTCGATCTATCTCCAAAATGTTACAAGGAAATGCAACGGTAATATCTTGCCAGCCATCTTCCGCAAAATAAGAAGCCATGCGTAGGGAAGAGGTGGCAATTTTGCTAATGCCCAATTCCCGAAACCAATTTCCGACCACATGTGATTGATGCGTTTTGAAATGCGGGCGCAATTCAAGTCCATTTTTTTGAGCCTTGTCCAACATCATTTTGATATTGGCTAAGCAACGACTTTTGTCTAATAAAAGTGTAGGCGTTTTGATCATCATAACGTGAAAAATTTAAACCATGAACGTACTACTTGTCCATCCATCGTCAGATAATTCTTTGTATTCTCCATCAGCGATATTTACCGTATAAATGGTTTTATTGTGAAGGACATAAAGCATGTCGTTTTTATAGACCATGAGCCTGGAGTCGGTCCACCCATCGTTACTAATAACGCTATATTCGCCACTTTCTTTGTCAATTTCATAAATTTTGTTGCTATCAATAGCGTATAGCTTTTGAGGACTTTCTGCGAAACAAGTGGTGTTGTCCCAATCTGTGCTCAATTTTGAATACTCACCAGTTTCCGTTTTGACACGATAGATGGTACCTTCATATAATAGAAATAAATCGTCTGACATAATACTTGAATTTAGAAAGGTTGTTTAGAAGTTCTAGACAATCACTTATTATAAAATAAATTGATCACTATCTAATAGCGTAACGCCTGCGCCTTGCATTTCTTGAATGGCTTTTTGCCCATCGTTTTCTTCCCAATCAGCAGCACGACAAGCGTCTTCTACAAGAAAGGTTTCAAAGCCAAGCTTTAAAGCATCCAAGGCTGTTTCTTTGACACTATATTCTGTTGCCAAGCCCAAGACAAACACTTGTTGTACGTTTTGTTCTTTGAGATAGTCTGATAGCTTAGAAAGCTGTTTTTTATCATTCGCATAAAAAGGGCTATAAGCATCCATTTCAGGATCAGAAGCTTTGCGAACAACTTTATTCACACGATTAGAGTGAAATTCATCACTAAAGTCTGCCCCAAAGCTATCTTGGACACAATGAATTGGCCATAAGCGTTGTTGGACACCATTGATTTCTAGTACTTGACCAGGATAACGAAAAGTATGATTGGCTGCAAAGCTTCTGTGATTGGCAGGATGCCAGTCTTGTGTTGCTACAATAACATCAAAATAAGAGGATTCCATCAATTGATTGGCAAGAACAACAACTTGGTGTGCTTCTTCAATTTCAAGAACACCATTGGCACAAAAATCATTTTGCAAATCTATAATTAAGAGCGCTTTCATGTG
>JAVCKV010573181.1:0-32442 GCA_032274145.1 Herpochondria borealis | reverse complement strand
CGAGCGCCATATGCATGGCGAGAATCCTGAAAATATTGAACTCATGTTCCGTCGTGCGTATTCATCAGGTTTTACCCAACGCCCCGATCTAACCGTAATGGGCGCTTTTTCAGGGCTTGAAATCGCCTGTTGGGATATTCTGGGTAAGGATCGCGAGCGTCCGGTCCATGCACTGATTGGCGGTAAGATGAATGAGAAAATCCGTGCTTATACTTACCTGTACCCGCTTGCTCATCATGATATCACTGCGTTCTGGTCTTCCCCCGAGTTGACGGCTGAAGCTGCAGTTCAAAGGGTGAGTGAAGGCTACACCGCGCTAAAATTTGATCCGGCAGGGCCGTACACAATGCGTGGTGGCCACATGCCTGCTATGTCTGATATTTCGATGTCGGTAGCTTTCTGTAAATCGATACGTGAGGCTGTTGGTGATAAAGCAGATCTGCTTTTTGGTACCCATGGGCAATTCAGCACAGCAGGCGCCATTCGTTTGGGTCAGGCATTGGAGCCTTTTTCCCCATTATGGTTTGAAGAGCCGACCCCGCCAGATAACATTGAAGACATGGCCCGTGTTGCACGTAACGTGCGTATCCCCGTGGCCACAGGTGAGCGCCTGACCACTAAAACCGAATTCGCCGCAGTGCTGCGTGCCGGAGCGGCTGAAATTTTGCAGCCTGCGTTAGGCCGCGCCGGTGGCATTTGGGAGATGAAGAAAGTGGCCGCAATTGCCGAGGTGTTTAACGCGCAAATGGCGCCGCATCTTTATGCCGGACCAATAGAGTGGGCTGCTAACATCCATCTGGCGGCTTCAATTCCTAACATTCTTCTACTAGAGACCATAGAAACACCGTTCCACGACGCATTGATAAAAGGCACAATCCGTGTGGAACAAGGCTATGTGTTACCACCGGAGGCACCGGGTCTCGGCATAGAGGTTGATGAAGATCTGGCCCGCGCTAACCCGTTTACAGGGACGGATCTACACCTGAATATGCGGGAAGCACCGTGTGATTATGCCAATGGAAACGCATTTACCGGGGGCTCTCCGCCGGTAGTGGAATAATCATGATCGCTTGATACCAGTCTGGATGTGGCACTTGATTGTTGTGCCGCGGTTTAGGTGTGCAAGTTTATCTACCCCTATGGAATATAATTTTTATAGGCCGTGTGCTTCAGACCAGTGATTTATTTGTTGCTGAATAAATTCGTAGGATAAAAACTCTTGCTCTAATCTGCCGTTATCGGTTGTTAATAGAAACTGATATAACAACTTTTCGTTTTCATTTAGATGGATGGGGGAATCTGTTCCAGCAACAACGGGTTCAGGTACTGCAGCATCAGCGTGGGTCTGGTAAACGTTATGGTTCATCATTAGTGGGGTTAAGCCAGGTAATGAGCGCTTTGCTTTCGACAGGCAAAGCAGGCCCCAGGTGTCTATGTCTCCCCAGTAGGCGATTTTTTTGTTATGTAGATCCGGGTTGGCTGTCCAGTCAAGATCAAAGCCTGCGCCAAGCACTGCAATAGTATTTGGCAGGGCAGGTAACTGGTGCTGGCAGCTTTCGTTTTCGACAATGATTAGTTGTTGACCGGGTAGTGCGGTGGTGGCCAGATCAGCGCTTGCGATTCTTTGTTTTTTAAAAGGCAGTAAGTGTCCGTCCAGATCTACCACTAGTAGCCAGTGATCTCCTTCGTTCAGGGCGTCAAGGAAAACCTCTAGTCCAATCTTGCTCACTTCGCCCTCATAACGTGTATCAAGCAGCTTGGTGACCAATGATGCATTGCGTTCGAAGAATTTGGTATCAATGCCTTCGAGGGACAATGTGCGTAGTGGTTGTCCTTTTGCGATACCGGCCTCAAGTGTCATAGCCAATCTGCATGCCTGCAATACTTCTGCTATTGGCTTATCGCGCCATAGCGAGCGTCTGCGAATGAGTAGTGAATGAAACACCGGGTCGGCTTGTTCTGCCAGTTGCGCCATGGCTTCAAACTCTGTGCGAATGCTGCTATCCGCGCAGGCAGTGATCCAGTCACTGGGTTTATGGATTTTCCATTTTACGGGGATATTTACCGGCTCTGAAGTGGCACGATAACGCTTCGACGCCCAAATCACTTCGCCTGTTTTTACGGCGCTCCATTGGTCTTTGTGGCGAATGACGGAATCCAGGTCTGATGTCATATCGCGGGGCCGTGGTTGCCCGATTGATTCAACTATTGGCCAAGCGCCTCCGCCGTGTAGTAGTCGAGACTCCCGTTTGCTTGCGTTGTTCCATTGGCGTCTTAGCTTGATGGCCAGTTCAGCCGGTGATTTCATCGCGGACGATCCAGACCTTCAAGTTTTTCCCAGGTGATTGAAGCAAGGCTGGCTTGCTTGCCTGGTCTTTGCACGCAGATTACTTTGCGCGTGTGTTTTTTTAATAACCCAATCTCTTTGTTGGGAGTAACGAAAATCGGGTGTAAATTAAATATTCGCAGCGCTTCAATTATTCTAGCTGCGGCAGAGGGTGAGCTTTTTGAAAATGCCTCGTCAAGTACCACGGTGCCATAGAGTGGCTGACTGCTTTCAGCAGGGCAAAGCGCGTAGCTAAGGGATGCGGTAAGAATGTGGCTTGCCATGAGTTCTTTTTCGCCACCGCTACCGCTTTGTGAACCGGTGCGTGGTGGTGATCTGTCTCCGTTTTCACGGTTAACTTCGACGACAAAAAATTGCAAACGATAGCGCGGATCAAGCAGCGCGCGTGATCCCAGCTGTCGTCGGTTCTGGCCTGCTTCACGCAGGATTTCTATCATCTCGCGCAGGGCACGGTAGTGACTTTCTCCGTCATCATCCTTTAATGCGGCACTGCGTAGTTTACGCAGTGCCGTCTCTAGTGAGCGTAGCCGTTCATGTTTTATGCGTTGTGGTGCTAATTGCAAGTAGCGGCCTGATCGAAAATCGACCTTAACCAGAGTTTCGTTTAGATCAGAGATACGGTGCTCGATACCGTCTACTTCCTCTGAAATACCGGATATTAATTGTGTTACCCCCTGATCTGAAGAGCGATTAAGGTATTCTAAAAATCGTTTCAACTTTTCGGGTAGCGCCTCGTCGTTGAGTACACGCAGTCTTTCAAGGTAGTCTGGTATATCTGCCAGACCGGTTCCTGATTCAATCAGTGCGCCGGTGTCTACCTGTTGGGCCTTGCCCATCAATGCAATTAATCGCCGCTCGGAGTCGCTGACCACGTTTAGGTGGCGTTGAAGTTTATGTTCTATTTCTGCAACGGCTATTCTTTCTGCGTCGATCAGTTGTTTTGCTTCGATATCCTGGTTGATCAAAAGCTTTTTGCCAGCTATTGCGGTTGCATCATCGCTGAGGCCATCGCCCACTCTGGTTTGTGCGCTGTCACGCTCTAGCAGTGCATCGTCTCTACGTTGCTCTAGTTTTGCAAGCTGCGCATTGAGATGTTGAATCTGGTCATTTATTGCAGCCAGTTTAGTGCGCTCAACTTCATAGGCCGCTTTTGCTTTGCTGCTGTCAGAGTCGGGAGCAAGCAGGGCCTTCAGTCGTTGCTGTGAAGCGAGCAAAGCGCTTTCACTACCCGGTAGATCGATCTTTGAGAATTCCAGGGTTCCAACACTGTCAATCATCATCAGTGACGTATCATGGGCTTTCAGCTGGCTTTGATGTTGAGCGGTTGCCTGTGTCCATTGTTCAATTTCTTTACGATGTTGGATTAACTGTTGTGCCAATGATTCCAACTGATTTTTGTTGTCAAAGCCGGTCATCCAGTTATCGGTGAGTCCGCGTTGATCCTGTTTTTCAAACTGGCCCGCTCTGCCGGACATCATTCCCTGAATGGTGAGTCCGTGTTCTGTTGTTTGCAGTGCTTGTGATGATTCAACGCAGTGGCGATCCCGGCTCGCCAGTAGTGCTTTTGCAGCCTCACGCAGCGGGTGTGACTTAAACTGCAACTTACGGGTAAAGCCGTCTTCAAAGAACTCACTGGGCTTGGTGTCGGTGCGTGCGCGTTGTAGTCGCACATGCAGTCTGTTGTTGCGATCATTGACCCAACGCAAGGCATCTGAGAGCTGGTTCTCAGGCACTAATATACGCAGGCGTTCTGATCCTATAGCACGCTCTATAGCACCGCGCCAGGGTGATTGATCTGCTTTTACTTCAATCAGCTCTGCCAGAAAAGGCAGATCTGTGTCTTGTAGAGAAAGTTGCTGCGCCAGCTCTGTTCGGAAGTCCTGGAATTGTGGTGGGATGTTTGATCCCGGGCGCTCCCTGACTTTCTTTAACGCGGTTTCTGTTTCTGTGGCTTTGAGTTCATGGTCGCGTAGCTGTGAATGTGCAGCCAGTGTTTCATTTTGTCTTGCGTCTCGTTGTGTCTGGACTTCGGTGCGTTGCGCGATAAGGCTGGTTTTGTTCTGCTCAAGCGCTAACAAAGACAAGTCTTCGTTTAAATGAAAACGTTTTACTATTCGCAGGTAGTCATCTGAGTTTCTACGGATGTCTGAAACACGTTCTTTTTGGGCATCTATTGTGTTTTCAAGTTCGGTAATGACGTTGCCACCCAGCACCAGGTATTGCTCTCTGAGGGTGTCTACAAGTGAATTGCAGGTGTTCCCTTCATTTGTGCGTAGCTGCAGGCTCGTGCTGATACCTTCTGATTTGGTGCTGATTTCGTCAAGTGCCCGGGTCCAGCGCTGCACGCCTTCCATCGCATACCAAATAGGTAAAATGCGTTTTAGTTCACGGGTGTCGTCGGCCTTGGTGCGTGATTTTTGTAGTTTCTTGTGTTCAAGTGAAACAGGTACCAGTGATTCCTGCTGCTGCCTGGCGATGTCCAGTTCTTTGTGTATGCCGGCCAGGTTATCGAACTCGCCAGCGACTTCTAATGCCCGATCAAAAGCGGTGTGGTCTTCCAGAACTAGATCGCGGAAAATCTCATCGATACTGTTTAGCTGTTTGAGTCCGGCGGCACGGTTGAGTAACGTAAATGCGTTGTCGCCTACATCGAAAAATTTCCGTGTATGGGCAAGGTAGGCTTTTTTACTTTCAAAAATACGAAGCTTGCCGGTGTCACGTCCGTGTCGCATCAGTTCACGAGCACCGCCTTCATTGAGTAGTCGTAGCCATAGTTCAAGTGACTGACCTTCAGCCGATGAAAATATCCAGCGCCGTTTGAGATCTTGTGCTGCATTGCTTGCGCCGTCAGTCCATAGAATGCTGGCAAGTTTCAGGGGCTCATCGGCGCCATTATAAGTGGCGCATAATCCGGTGATGGTTCGATTGGCGCGGGCTACTTCCTCACGACCATCTAAACCATCACCGCCAAGTACGCCACGAACATAAGAGATAAGTGTGCGATCGCTTTCGTGACCACCGGTGGATGCAAGGTTGTAGCGTGGCTGTTCGACCAGCAGGGTCATCAGTGCATCAATTAGCGTGGTTTTGCCACTGCCGGTGGGGCCGATAATGGCCGTTCCGCGTGGATCTATAGTGGCATGGTGCAGGCCAGAGAACGGGCCCCAGTTAAAAACTTCAAGATCGGTCAGCAGATGGCTGGTGTCTTTTTTGGGTGGCTCTTCCAGAATTGCGAAGGTCTGTTGTACTTGCTCATGCATTGCGGTTGTTTTCCGTTGTGCTGCCAGCGCTGGCTGTCTCTTTTAGCTGGCTTAGCAATGCCGTGAGTGATTCAGGATTTGCCAGGTGCGCAATCATGGGCCGGATAGTGACTTCCTGATTTTTATCAACCTCAGATACGATGGCGTAGGTTTTTAATTGATCTAACAGGTTTAACAGGCGGCTTTCATTTTTTGTATCACTGCCGGTGTCTTGAAAGTAGGTCAGAAATTGCGGTAGTAAATCATCTACTGATATCTTGGCTGCAGATTGGCCAATGCCTGACTCTTGCTCGTGCATAACAAATGCCTGCCTTAACATAGCAATCAGTAGTGATTGTTCCAGGGTGAGTCTTTGGCGTCTGACTAACGGGTGTGACCAGGCGGTGGTCTGGTCGGCGTCATCGTAAGATGATGCGCTGACAGCCAGATAAGCGACGCCCCGATGAGTATCAAGTTTAATCACCAGGTCAAGCGGTTCAAGCGCTGCGGAGATGGCAATTTCATGGGTGACTGCATGGCGAAAAAGTGCTGGCTTGCGCGCTTCATCAATATAGCCATAGCGCAGTAGTTCCTGAGCCGATTCTTTGACCTTGGCACTGGTGACCTGAGCTTGTTCGGTATCGTCTGTGGGCGTGTCGGGTTCGGCGATGGGCGCTTCAGATTCTTGCGGTATTTCTGACGCATTTTTATCGAAAAAATTATTCATTCCATTTCTCCGGCTTCTAGCCTTACGACGTCTGCGTGCGCCAGATTAAACTGCGGCGCATGGAATCTTGTCCAGCCATCTTCATCGTCGTACAGGTCAATCGTTTCAGTGCTGCCGTCGATTTCTATACCGGCTTCGCGTGCCAGCGCCAACCAGTATGCCAGAGTTTCCAGGTCATGACTCGGGGGCAGGGCCGCAGCAAGCTGGCCGATGGTAATAGCCTTACCAGTTGCTTTTAGATGGTCAACAGTGGATGTAAAAAGCTCGGCCCGGTCCAGTGCGCGATAGGCGTTCCAGAACTCGTCATCCATGGTGGTGATGTCTGCCTCTGCGACATTGAAGTTTAGCTCGGTTGCGCTTTCGGTATTAGTGTCTTTTATTAAGAATCGTTCTAGCAGGGGTAGGTTGGATGCTGACACGGCGACAGGAGGCAGTGGAGATGAAGAGCGGCGTACTTTTTGTGATTGCCAGTCGACCTCCAGAGAGACCTGAAATATTTCCTGCAAGATAGCGCCGACCCGAAGTTGTTCATCTGCCAGGCCTGATTTTAAGAACCCGCGCACATCCCGCTCGCTGCGGGCACGTGCTTGAATGACCCGTTCGGATTCATTGACCAGTCGCGGTACCAGAAGTCTAAGATCTGTTTTCTGTTTGCGCTCAAGAGCTGCTTCGGTATTCTGGTTTTCAAGGATGGTACGCAGCCGTAACTTCATCTGTGTCAATTCTGCTGACTGCACCAGTTGTTGGTGAAAACTTTCGAATACTTGGCCTTCAACGGTCTCTACCAGAGCGGCGTGGCCGGACAGCAGATCATCGACAATTTCACCGCGATGGTGTTTCTCACTGATGATCCGCTGGCGTAGATTCCTGTCGGCTTCGCGATAGGAATCTTCTACTCGTCTGAAGTCAGACTGTAGGCTGACTGCAAGTTGGTAGACTTCACGAATACCTTCGTTAGCTTGTGGTCCTTGTAGTACTTCAAATTCGCCGCGCTCTACGGCTTCAAGTTCTGCGTTCAGACTGGCGATTTTAATCCGCAGCAGTTGTGCTCGGTCTTCCTGGTTGTGGCTGAGCTTTGCAGCAAGGTTCTCGATTTCCCGTTGTACGGTCGCTAGCCGGGATGCGGTAGAGGTCATTGTTCGATCTTCAAGTGAGTCAAGGAAGATGAACGATCTTTGCAAGGCATCGGTGGCCATCAGGTGTCCGTCGCGCTCGACTATTAGACCGCGCTTTAACCATTGGCGTAATTCTTTTCGAGCAGCGGGTCCCTGATCATCATCTGAGTTTATTTCAAACTCTGTGTCATTGGCATAAAGCGAAAATGCCTCTGCCAGTTTTTCCATTGCGTCTTCCAGTGTTACTGATGACTGATTGTCTTCGAACAAGGATTTTAAGCAAGATAATGTGAGCGGTGCGTTGCGTGAAGCCAGTAGGAGCCAGGCGGGATGGTTTCGCCTGAGCGAGATAATTTGCTGGCAGAGTTCTCGGTTCATTGCAATAGTATGCTCGACGTCGGGTGACAAACTTAACTGTACAAACGAACAATTGAGACTGAGGATTGATTAGCGCAACTCTGGATCCCCGAATCCTGCATAGCCACCAATACCAAAGGAGCAGGCTAAAAGAGCAGGCATTGATCTTCAATCCGTATGGTCGAATGTGAACAGTCATGGTTACAGAATAGAATAGTGAAATCAATGCAAGCGACCAGTGTGGTCCGAGGAAACTCTCATCCTTGGGGTGCAGTAGTCGTAGCTGGGCACAAACCGGCCTTGATCAGGTTTCTCAGCCATGTTGAATTGCCTGAGCGCTAGGGCCTTTGTGACTGGTTACGCTGAGTCGGCCCCCTTGGTATGTGAAACCGGAGTCCCCGCTACTTCCGCAGTATTCAAGGCAAGCAAGCTACAAAGTCTGAATGAGTGTTCGTCGAGGCCAAATCCGATCCAGGTGGGTCCGTCTTGGCATTGATCCTGTTCACAGCGCTAGTATCGATCAGCCGGATCTAGAGCCGGTTTTCGAGTTACAGGATTTCCTAATTGATGGGCGACGGGCCACTTGTGCTTATGTTAGGACATAGTGACAACTGGTATGGTCGCTTGGTGGTGCTCTTGTGTGAGAGCGGGGGAGTCGGTGGGCGCTAATGATCCGGCATTTGCATATCCATCGTTGTGGATCGTGCCGGTAGTTGGTTGCATGTACCCCTGTAGTCGTATATTTACAGCACACGCCCTTGTGCTTTTTCCAGGGCGCGGTTCTTTACTCGCCTCTTAATCGCAAAATGTGGATCAATGGCATCAATCCTTTCTTGTATTTGCGGGTGTGAAGAAAGTACGCGTTTGTGCCATTTGGACAATTCACCACCCTGGAAACAAAGGTGCGCAATTTCTTCGGCGTGAATGCTGTGAATGGCTTGATCATCATGTTGATCGCGGACAATGCTTAGCGCTGCGGCAAGGTGTTCCGGATGACGGGTAAATTGCACCGCGCAGGCATCTGCCAAATACTCTCGTTGGCGCGTGAATGCTGATCGAACCAGACGACCAAAGAATACCCCGATTGACCCAATGATTCTGATCACAAAGCCGACAACGACACCAGGCTGAAGCACAAACTGACCATCACTTTTAACCATTAGCGTTTTGCCAACTTCGTCAATGGTGTTTAGGCCACCCAGTGCAATCAACAGGCGCATGTTCAAGGGAATATCGCCTTGTGAAATATGACCGAACTCATGTGCGACGACAGCCGTTAACTCGTCGCGGTTAAGCTTGTCGATTGCGCCTTGTGTTACGACCAGTGCTTCCTTGCCACTGAAGCCACCAACAACAAAAGCGTTGATAGCATCTTCTCTGGGCAGTATAAATACACGTGGTTTCTCGCAAGCGCTGGCAACCGCCATTTCAGACACGATATCAATCAGCGGTTGATCATCTCGCCGGCGATTTTTGGTGCTGGCTTCAATGGCGCCAAATCGCTTGGCCAATAGCGCGCCACCGTTGTGCACATCCAGACTACGTAGAAAACAGCCCATCAGACACAAAAACCAAAGTAGGGCAATGAATGCCTTGGCAGGTGTTGTTGGTTCAGTAAAATCTATGTCACCGTTAAAGGGGATATGAACCAGCACGGTAACAACATGGCAGACGACTGCCATCACAAGCAAAACAGCAATAAATAACAGCAACAATAAAGCGGAATGTTTTTTTCTGCTGTCTTGTGTTCCGAAGAAGTCCATTTAATGCACCATCATGATTGCAAGATCAGTAGGCTCAGGCAAACGACACTTTTATCGGTTTGTGAATATCTTTTTCTGTCGCTTCAAATAAGTCGGCAGGTATAAAGTTGCAGACTCTGGCAACGATGACTGCCGGAAATTGCTCGCACTCGGTGTTGTACTGCATCACAGCATCGCTATAGGCCTGTCGAGCGTAACCGACTCTGTTTTCAGTAGAGGTCAGTTCATTGTGTAAGTCTTGCATGGTCTTGTCAGCTTTGAGTTCCGGGTAATCTTCCATGACAAAGTTCAGTTTACCCATCGCGTTACCTAAAGTTTGTTCGGCCTGCGCAAGTGCGCCCACCAGTCCAGATTTGTCTGGATTGGCGACGGCTGCCTTGCAAGCGCCGGATGCGTTGTTACGCGCTTCAATGACGGCGGTGAGTGTTTCCCTTTCGTGGGACACGTACTTGCTGGCGATTTCGACCAGATTCGGAATCAGTTCGTAGCGACGTTGTAGCTGAACATCTATTTGAGAAAACGCGTTCTTGAATCTGTTTTTGTGGGTAATCAGTCTGTTATAGAGCATGACAAAATAACTGGCCAATATGACGATTACGATTAATATGATTGCCCCGGATCCCATTTACGCTTCCTTGGATTACTTTATTAACTGGAAAAGGTAGCGGCTGTATACGTTCGTGCTGAACGTCTTCTGGTGCCCAATGTGAACTGGAAAATCCCCAATGCAGGCTGAGGGGGTTGGCATTGCAGTTGTAGATAACTTAGGTCAATGGACTCTGGCGTGTGCTGATCTGTGTATCGGATGTATTTGTGGCTCGAGAATGAAGTGGTTTACTGGAGGCGCTTGAAAAAGGTTGAGGAAATGAACGTTTATACATTACGAGTCCCTGCCGCTGAATAGGTCAACCTTCCGGATGGGCACGGAAGCGTTGCGTTGAATTTCTGTTGAGATGACGTTAGTTTTGATTTGCGGTCGTGCGAGTTATTGAACTCTGCAGATATGGGCAACAACTCATGAACGCCGAAGGTTCTCGCTACAAGCCTGTTTCTGGGCGGGAGCTAGCTGGTTGTCCTGATTTAGATGCGATGACAATTGGCCGGCTCTTATCGGTGTAGCGCCAAAGTGTGCGCAATTTGTGCATTGTCTTCAAGGACGATTAGTGGATGCAGGTTTTGAGATTTTCAAACCGTGCGTTTTTTTACTTTATATTGCTCCTGTTAATACCTCGTAGGATAGTCATGAAACTGAATTGGTTTGTTGTTGCGTTGTTTGCTGCTTCGCTTAGCGCCTGTGACTCAGGCGTGAGTGTGCCATGCGATGAAAACTGCGCCGCAACCGGAAACGGCTCAGAGGGAAGTACGGTAGCTGAAAACCCCGATACTGGCGATGCATTCCCGAGTACGAATGGTGACAATAATCCAGTAACGGTTGATAATTCAAATAGTGGCCAGGGATCTGGCAATGGTGTTGATACCGGCGGTGTTGTTGACACTGGCAATGGCGTTGATACCGGCGACGGTGGTGATACTGGCGATGGTGGTGATACTGGCGGTGGCGTTGATACCGGCGATGGTGGTGATACCAGCGGCGGTACAGATGGTACAGATGGTACAGATGGTACAGATGGTACAGATGGTACAGATACTAGCGAGGTTTCCGGACCTGAGGTGCCTGTTAATAATGGCCCCCCTCCGGAGGCTGCATCCGGGCTTGTGCTTAACCATCGTAGTGGGCAGACATTTATCACCTGGGATGAGCTTGAGCCAAGCGTCAGTTATCATGTCTATCGTTACGACCAGCCAATCACCACAGAAAATTTAACAGCTACTACCCAATTGACCAGCCGTTGGGGTCCTCTGGGGAGTGACACTACGGTCAATCAAAACGCAGTCTTTAGCATTCCGGGTAATTTGGTCATCGATGATTTGGGTGCACCATTGCCGGATACCTCAGGGCTGTTTGTTCACACCACTGAAAACTCAGGTACTGCATATTATGCGTTGACTACCGTTCTAAACGGAGTGGAAAATACTACTGTAATAGCTGATCAGAACACTGATTCGGTACAGGAGATCCCCGGAACACCGCAACCAGTGCTGACGGCCACCGGTGAAAAGAACCGCATGTATACACAATACATGGACTACCAGAATTGGAACCCAACGCTTAACGGCTATGCGTTTAATTACTACGTGGCGCTACCTTATAACTATGATCCGTCACGTTCTTACCCACTGCAGGTCGAGCTCCACGCCTATGGCGCGGTACCGGGATTACCGGCAGAGGTGCCGTTTCAGGCACAAAACATTCAGCTGATACCTATCGATCCAGGTGATGACCAGGGTACCCTTCACACTTGGTGGTATGGACACGCACGCGATCACGACTATCTGCGCAACGGAGACATACCTCTTAGTGGGGTTGTGGAAAATTTCACTCAGCAACGTGTGATGAAGGCGGTACAGGAATCGATTGATAATCCTGATTTTAATATCGACACAAACCTGATTCACGCTTACGGTAATTCAATGGGGGCATCGGGTTCGGTAAGTTTTGGCTTGCATTATCCGTCAGTTTTTTCTGCTGTTTACGCCAGTCAGCCAATGATGAATTACGCGGCAAGCGAGCGCTTTAAGTTTAACTTTGACCGCTTGTTTGGCAGCCAGGACAGTAATCTTCCGATAGTGAATCGTGGCTATTATTCTGAGTCGATACAGCGCTATGGCGTTGGTGGAAGCCAACCAACAGGAGTGTGGGACTGGATGGATCACCATGCGCAGGTGCGTAGCCGGTCCGGTGATGATTTCGCCTATTTAACAATGGATTTTGGCAAAGCGGATTCGACTATCGATTGGCAAACACAGGGTCGCCCTACGTTTGCAGCATTTAGAGATGGCAAGGTAGCCTACACGGCCACCGCACAGGCCGGTGTTGATCACATGTGGATGAGTTACGATGCTGTGAATGAGAATCTATTTGAATTCGTCGTGGGTGATTGGCGCTATCCAAACACGCTAAGTTTTCCGGCGCTTCATAATGCAACGGGTTCCGGCCGCATTGATCCCCCGACCAGTGGCGATGACAATTATCAAACTAATCTGGAGTGGTCAGTACCGCATTATCCGTTCGGGGAAGCTATTGTGGATCAGCCCAATCAATATGAGATTACGCTGCGATCATTGGCATCTCTCCAATCTGTTGATGTGACGCCAAGAAATACACAGTTGTTCAAGCCGTCCGTAGGTAGCGCTTGTTTCTGGACAGCGTTTCAGGTCAGTAATGGGCAGATGGCTGGCTCTGGCAACCAGATAGTAGATGGCAATGGTCTTGTCACCTTGGTTCAAGTACCTGTGACGACTGGTTCTGGCACAAGGCTGTCTGTAAGCTGTTCATAAGTTTGCCGGCCGGATTAATAGGGGCAGGCGCGATTAATATTTTGTTGTTCGATGCTTGTCCCGGTATGCGATTGTTGAAGTAACCGATGATGTCACTAGCCGATCGCCGCTTAGAGTGCATCGGTCATAATGCATCGACAAGTTCACCGTAGCTTTGGCGCAGTGCTTACGCGCATCAATTGAAAAACACCCACCTGTCCTTGAACAATTTCTTTATGAAGAGTGTCATGAAATCTTCCTGTCGCTGGGCTGAATGTTGTCTGCGTTTAGGTGACGGACCTCGCCAGTAATTGCCATCCTTCGGTATGTAAATCGCCGCCTTGTCTAATTCGGTTTAGGTGAATGCTGACCTGTGGCAGAGTGAAGCGTTTAGGTCGCCCGGTTGAGCTTATTTGCGAGTAAAGATTGAACTTAGCTTACCTGTCATTGCAGGCATCGCAATAATCTATCTGTGAATCGACAACACGTCAAAATGAAGTGCATAACCAAAGTGCTGAACATCGATCTTATTTAATGCGGTGTCCTTTCTCAAGCCTGATATCTCGCTGGTTAGGCAATCTGTATTGTTTACAGCTATTCCAGTCCAAACAACGAAGCGTCCATAAGGGAAATCATTTGTCGCGCTCTGGTTAGCTTCTGTTCCTTACTTTCTCCCTTGGCAACTGTGCCTTCGACAAACAATTTAGCCAGCCCGTGCACCGCAGACCAGGCGAGTAATTCGTGCGGACTAAGACTATCGGGGTCTTTATCTTCAAGGGTGTCTGCAAAGCCGCTTTCAAGGTGGGCCCGCAATTGATTGGCGGCTATGATGTAAGCTGGGTCATTCACGTATAAGGATTCCTCACGCCACATGGCGCGAAAGAAGGCAGGCTTGTCCAGTGCGAACTCTATGTAGGCAAGGCCTACAGCATGGAACGAGTTGGTAGGAACCTGGTCAGCAGCGTGTTTCGCAGTCGACATTGAGTCGGCTAGCTGGTCCAGTGCTCTGGTGGCAAATGCGGTTAACAGTGCTTTCTTGTCAGAGTAGTGTCTGAAGGCGGCAGAGGGGGACACACCGACCAGTTTTGCGCAAGCGCGCAGGGTGACGGCCTCAAGTCCGAATTTGGTGGCAATTTCATCAACAGCGGCCAGCAGCGATTCTGCCAGATCACCATGATGATAAGAATTTTTGGATTTCTTCATGCGGCCTAGTCTACTAGATGATGTGAACAGTGTTTACTTTTTTTCGTCCAAACCCTTGTTTCTTCCCGAGGAGTCTGTATATTAGATGTGAACAGCGATAACATTGGTTTGATTAAAGGAAGCGATTGGAACCATAAAGCGCTGAATACATAAAAAGCTTCTTTATAGTCATTCAGGAAGATAACAAATGTCATCATCAAGCGAATCAAAGGTGGGAAGGTCAAATAACTGTTCATGGGGTTCGGGCGGGCCAAATTTTGGTCGAAAGGGGTACTGGAGAGGCGGCAACATCGCCGCGATGGTTATGGGGTTTGTGTTGTTTTGGCCTGTCGGTTTATTAATACTTTTTTGGACACTGTCGGGGCGTCCGGTTGGCGAATTGCCTGGTGCGATCCGTGAGAAGTGGACTGGCTTTGCCGGCCAGTGGGGTAATAGGCACCACGCCAGCGGCAACGTCGTGTTTAATGAATTTCAGCAAACGCAGTACGACCGTATCAGGGAAATAAAAGACGAGATCAAAGAGCGTTCTGGTCGGTTTGGTGACTTCCGTGCTGATGCGAAGAGAAGGGCTGATGAAGAAGAATTTAATCAGTTCATGGCCAGTTCGCCTACTTCTAAATAAAAAGCTTATTCCGATGTTGGTGACAGCGGCATACTTTGTGTGCCGCTGTTTTTTGTTTGTGGCTTTCCATTAGGCTGTTGTTTAGATTTATCTACAGGTGGCCTTTCCACCTCATGATTGGAAAGATAAGGAACAGGTTTTGTTGCGACCGGTCAGATTGCTACGCGGGTTTGGAGTTTGAACGCTACCAATTCGGTAAGCCGCACGGCTTTGTGTTGCTTCGCTAACGACCCATTCGTAGTTTCCGTATTGTTAAAAAAGGGTCTGCCCGTGTGGCACTGCTGTTAATTGGTTTAACGTGGGTAGGCCAGCCGCGTTTGCTCCCAGTTACAATGAAATCAGTAGTTGGTGGTAACAACCTGACAGTCATATGAAACTTACACAAAAGCTTATTGACAGTGACAACCCCTGTTTGGCACATGTCGCTAGAGCGCTGCATTGATCAAAATTCGTCGCAGATAGTATTGTACTAAATTGATCCCACCGTGCACCCGCTACGATAAATTCTACTGATAATTTTACTGTTTCATTTCATAAAGACGTGTATCTGCTTAATCCGTTTTGTTGGCTTGCCTGCGTTGCTTTACAATAGTTTGTCGTCGGCAATTAGGATGGTGGAATGTTTGGGCAAATAGAAGGCACGGGTTTTGAGGTTTTGGATGCTGAATTTAATGCCTGCCATGTGGGTCACGCACGGGTAGAGCGCTTGTGGACTGGTGCGCGTTGGTCTGAAGGGCCTGCCTGGTTCGCAGCTGGCCGCTACCTGGTGTGGTCTGATATTCCTAACAATCGAATGATGCGGTGGGATGACACCAGTGGTCATGTTTCTGTGTTTCGCGAGTATTCCAATAACAGCAACGGCAATACTGTAGATTCACAGGGTCGCATGGTCAGTTGCGAGCACTTGGCGCGGCGTGTTACGCGCACAGAGCATGATGGCACCATCAGCGTTATTGCTGATCAATTTGAAGGTAAACGCTTTAATTCACCGAATGATGTCGTTGTAAAGTCTGACGGATCAGTCTGGTTTACTGACCCAAGCTATGGCATTGGTTCTGACTACGAGGGGGATCGAGCAGAGTCTGAAATTCCTTGCAGAGTGTACCGTGTCGATGCCAATGGCGGTATTGCAGTGGTAGCAGATGATTTCGTGATGCCCAATGGTTTAGCGTTTTCTGCTGATGAATCGCGGCTATATATCTCTGATACCGGCGCTACCCATGTACCTGATGGCCCAAAGCATATCCGCATGTTTTCAGTGAGTGACGATGGTGCCAGCTTATCCGGTGGTGATATTCTTGCCGAATGCACGAATGGATTGTTTGATGGTTTTCGAGTTGATACTGATGACCGAATCTGGACAAGCGCTGGAGATGGTGTGCATTGTTACAACAAGACAGGGGAGCTAATCGGTAAAGTATTAATTCCTGAGGGGGTGGCGAATGTTACTTTCGGTGGGGCCAAGCGCAATCGTTTGTTTATCTGTGGGACCACTTCTTTATATTCTGTTTACTTGACAGTAAATGGCTGCAAGTTGGGGTAGTGTCGGTGAGGCTCTATAGTTCCCAAAGGTGCAGTAATGAAAAATCTTAATAACAGTGTTAGATCGGTGCGACGTATTTTTTGTCTGGCATTGATTGTTAGTCTCGGTGGTTGTTCTCACAGTGGTCAGCATACCGATTCATCGGGGATTGCCAGCAAACAGAACTTGCAGTCGATTCGCTTCAGCACTTTTAATATTCATTATGTGGCTGCGGGTCAGAAGAAGCTGGACTGGGATAATAGAAAGCATGCTGTGGTCAGCGCGCTGAAAGACATCAATGCAGACGTGATTGCGTTTCAGGAAATGGAAACCTTCGCTGGTGGAAGTTTTAACGCACAAAATAAACAGCTGGACTGGGTCATTGAGAATTTTCCGGAATACCGTGCAGGTGCTTTTGGCGATGCAAGGATTTATCCCAATACACAACCAATATTATATCGGCACTCGCGTTATAAACAGCTTGAGCAAGGCTTTTTCTTTTTTTCTGAAACGCCGGATGTCATTTATTCCAGAACCTTTAATGGGAGTTGGCCCGTGTTCTGTTCATGGACACGACTGAGAGACGTTAATACTGGCAAGGAAATTACTGTCTTTAATGTGCACTTCGAATACAAAAGCATGGGTAACCGCTCGAAGTCTGCCCGGCTTGTGGCGGAAAGGGTGATGCCATTGGTCGGCGGTGGAAGTGCGGTGGTGTTGCTGGGTGACATCAATGCACCATCCTTTGGTGGCACCATGGGGACGTTAAAAGAGATACCTCTGCAACTGGCGTCGCCGGTCGGGTCTACCTTTCATCTTGATCGCGGCTGGCATTTGATTCCTGCGATAGATCATATTTTTTATAGCGATAATTTTGTACAGAGTGGCGATGTGTCGTTGTTGCGAAGAAAGTACGATGGTGTCTGGCCCACTGATCATTATCCGGTAGTTGTCGATTTAATACCTTCTTTACCCGAAGTTATAAAATGAACGTGCGAGTTAAAGTGTGTTGTATTGCTTCGGTGCATGAGGCGGACATGGCGATACAAAACGGTGCCAGTGCTATCGGTCTGGTTGGGAATATGCCGAGTGGCCCGGGGGTTATTGATGACGATACTGTGCGAGAAATCGTGGCGCATGTGCCGCAATCGGTTGAGTCATTTCTATTAACATCACGGGACAACGCCAGTGACATTGCAGATCATTTGCATTATTGCGGTGCCGCTACTTTGCAGATTGTCCGGCATATTAGTTCGTCGGAATATCCGAAGTTAACGCAACTGTTACCAAGCACCCGGTTAGTGCAAGTCATTCATGTTGAGGATGAATCAGCGCTTGATCTAATGAAACAGTACCAGCCGTACGTTGATGCGTTCCTGCTTGACAGTGGTCGCCCGGGTGAGTCAGTGTTAGGTGGTACCGGTAATGTGCATGACTGGGGCATTAGTGAAACGTTTGTGAAAGCGAGTACGAAACCGGTATATCTTGCGGGTGGATTAACGCCTCAGAATGTTGGCGATGCCATTAAGTCAGTGCGGCCTTACGGGGTAGACCTGTGTAGTGGTATCAGGAAAAATGGCAAACTTGATGAGCAGGCGCTTAAACAATTTATGGTTGAAGCGGCTTAAAGCGATGCTGCCAACTAAAAGTCCTGAATCAAGGCTCTGGTGCACTGTAACGACAGCTTGTTCAAAGCGGTTAGACTGAGCTTCGTAAGGTTGGCAGTTGTACCTTAACTGCGTTGCTGTATTATAGCCTGCGAGTTGCGTGTTGCTTTTAGACTGGCCGCTTGTGCATCTTGCAGGCATTTGGAGGCGGCAGTGCATTATTGGCTTACCGGACTTTAAGATGAGGGTTGCATCCCCTGTGTGGTGAATCGCTCAGTGTACTGATTTATAGAAGTCCCCAGTTGACGCTTGAATGCGCGCTGCATTTGTTGTTGATCATTAATGCCGCAGCGCGATCTCACTAGCTGTAGGGGCACGCCTGAAGATAACAATTCGCAAGCTTTGTTTACACGCACTTTTTCAACGAAACGTTTGGGTGAGGTATCAAGGTGCTTATGAAAGTGCCGGGTGAGTGTTCGTTCAGTCAGGTTGCAGAATTCTGCCATGGTTTCAACTGACCAGTGTCGTGATGGATGTTGAAGAATCGCGTTGACCAGTCCGGTTAAAGAATCCGTTGATTTTAGCTGTAGGTCAATGATGCCTGCGAACTGGCTTTGCCCTCCGGGACGTTGGCTATAAACGACTAGTTCACGGGCCACATCAAGTGCAGTGTCACTGGTGTGATCCTTTTGAATTAGCGCCAAAGCTAGATCAATGCCGGTTGACACGCCTGCGGAGGTGAAAACGTTTCCATCACCAATGTAGAGTCGGTCGATTTGCCAGTTCACTTGCTGGAAGTCCTGTTGGGCCTGTGCGCTACGGCTCCAGTGGGTGGTTGCCATGCGGCCATCCAATACCCCGGCGCTGGCGAGTAACAACGCACCGGAGCACACAGATATTAGTCGTCTGTGATCATCGGTACTCCATTCTTTGATGAGTGCCCGCAGCGGAGGCTGGGTCATCATTGCGTCAACACCGGTACCACCGGGTATGAGCAGGTCGGTGGCATCTGACGAAATTGATGCCACACCGTCTGCTGTCAGTTTCAAGCCACAGCATGAAGTCACCGCATCTCCGTCCATAGTGACGAAGCGTGTTTTATAGCGTTTGTTCGAGCCGTTGCGCGCGCTACTGAAAGCTTGTGCTGGCCCTGCCACATCCAGCAGATTGACCCGGTCAAACAGCAAAATATCAATTTCGCGCATCGAATGTCCTTTTTTGACTCTCAAATGTCATTTCCGACAAATTGATACGGTATAAGTTACCTGCATTGACGTCAAACAGAGTTTTGCTGAAATGCTAAATCGAAATTTTATCTTAATCGTGCTGTCCAGCATTGTGCTTGGTGCACCGATGCCAATGTTGATACTGCTTGGTGCGCTTGCAGGGCAGTCATTAGCGCCGGTGGCAGCGCTTGCCACGCTACCTGCTTCAGTTCAGATACTGGCGGGAATTATGGTTGCCATTCCAATTTCAATGTACATGGGCAGAGCAGGCCGCAGGAGTGGTTTTTTGTTGGGAGCTGCTTTCATGATCGCCGGCGGCGGGTTGGCGGTTTTGGCATTGAGTCTGAATAGTTTTTTATTATTGTGCCTGGCCCACCTGATACTGGGGGTCGCTTTTATTTCACTAAATTTCTTCAGATTCGCGGCCGCTGAATCTGTGCCGGCGCAGTATAAGGCCAGAGCGATTTCGTACACGTTGGCGTCAGGTTTGGTGGCAGCGTTTATCGGGCCGTTAATTTACACACACTTCAAAGATGCGTTAATGCCGATCCCTTTTGCAGGGGCCTATCTGGCGCTATCAGGTCTTGGTGTGCTTGGGTGTATTCCGTTGTCTCTGTTAAGCAAAATGTTGCCAGTGAAAGCGGTTAGCGAGGTCGGTGCTAGTGAAGGCCCCAGCGTATCGAAGCGACAAGTACTATCGCGACCGGTGGTGCTGCTGGCTATTTTGTCGGCTGCTGTTGCACAGGCATCAATGGTATTAATGATGGTGCCTACTCCGCTAGCAATGGAAGCTTATGGGCATGAAGGTCATCTAGGCGCTGATGTTATACGGTGGCATGTTATCGCTATGTTTGCTCCTGGTTTTTTTACAGGATCATTAATCCAGCGCTTTGGCAGTACGAAAATTATAACGGTTGGGTTTTTACTGCTTATTGGCGCCGGGCTGGTGGGGGCTAATGGGATATCAGTCACCCACTTTTATGTTTCATTGGTACTGTTAGGTGTGGGTTGGAATTTTGGCTTTATCGGAGGCACTAATTTGTTGCAATCTGCGGTCTCAGAGCAGGAAAGACCACTGATTCAAGGTGTGAATGATACGATAATTGCGATCGCTTCATCAGTCGCGTCATTGTCTGCAGGTGCGTTGTATGCAGGGTTTGGTTGGACGGAGCTAGCGGTTACAACAATTTTGGCTTTGGTTGTTGCCTTGGTGATTTTGATGGTGGGGAAACGGTCAGTAAACTTTGAACGCTAACAATTTACCTATCAATAGAGAGTGTCTGCAGTAGCTTTCGTGTACGGGTGGGGCACGACTTACAGGGATTGATTGCGCCAAGCTTCAGCTATTGGGTTGGATGGGTCTGAAGAAAGTGTTTCTTTTTAGAGCTTTCTAAGTTCCACGCCGTCAATGGCATGATCGGCATTCTTGTGCAAGATCAGGTCGGCCCGTTGGCGGGTTGGATGAATATTTTCGCGTAAATTAACCAGGTTAATGGTGTCCCATATATCCGATGCGGTAGAGGTTGCTTCTTCTTCTGAAAGGTTTGCGAAGTGAGAGAAGTAGGCATTTTTTTGTCTAAACACGCTGTGTCGAAAGGTCAGGAACCGGGATACGTACCACTGCTTAATAATTTCTTCTTCTGCGTCCACATAAACCGAAAAATCAAAAAAGTCGGAAACAAAAATTCTGGGTTCTCCGGCTCTGGCATTTGCTTGTAGTACGTTAAGCCCTTCAACGATAAGTACATCAGGTTGATCTACGGTGGTAAATTCACCGGGTACGATATCGTATTGTAGATGCGAGTAGACGGGGGCTACTACATTGCGACGGCCACTTTTAATGTCTGATAAAAAGGTGAGCAGTGAGTGTCGGTCATAACTCTCAGGAAAACCCTTGCGGTGCATGATTTCGCGTTTTTCAAGTTCTGCTGTAGGGAGTAGAAAACCGTCTGTATTGATTAAGTCAATTCTGGGGTGTCCCGGCCAGCGGGCTAACAGGGTTTGTAAAATTCGGGAGGATGTGCTTTTGCCAACTGCCACGCTGCCGGCAACCCCTATGATGAATGGTACTTTTGGCGTGTTGTCTTTAAGGAAAACGGATGTCTTGTTATTCAGAGACTGGACTGACTCAACATAGAAGCTGAGCAACCTTGAAAGCGGCAGGTAAACGTTTTCTACTTCGGTGATTGATGCACGCTCGTTGATACCACGCAATTTTTTCAGTTCATCTTCAGTGAGCGGAACTGTGGATGTGTCGGTGAGATTGGCCCACTGTTGAACACTGAATTTTCGGAATGGAGAGTAGGGCACGCTAGTTGTTTTCCTGCAGAGACAGTACACCATAAAGATATTCGGCTGACAGTGAAAGCATTCTGGGAGGATCAGTGAATTTCAGAAAAGAAAACGGGGCCGAAGCCCCGTTTACTGTGTCACGCTGGTTAGTAGTGTAACCAGATAATTACTTGGTGAAAGCCATCAGCTTTTCAAGTAGTGGTCCTACTGCTGGCCCAATCAGATCACCAACACCCGGGATCGCCTGTACTTTTTCAAGCATTGGCGTAAGAGTACCGATGTTTTCTGTGATCATGCCGCCAATCTGGCCACGGCCTGCTTCTGGTACTTTGTCCCAAAGACCTGAAAGGCCATCAACCTTACCGGTGATGTCATTGAATGCTGGGATAGCTGCTTTGGCGCTATCAACATCAGTAATGCCAGTTACAGTTTCAGTAGCGCTGCTGAATATGTTGCCGAACTCAGCGCCAATATCAGTGCCACCTACATCGATTGACGGCATCGCACCTTTTACTGCATCTGTGGTGCTGCTGACAGTTTCGGTAACAGCAGTGGTATCAACAGTTTTGTCGCCTTTGAGGAAGTTCCATGCAATTAGTGCCAAACCAACCAAGATTGCAATTGGCAGGAACTTCTTTAGAAATCCACCACCAGATGCTGCTGCATTACCAACACCATCTGCTGCATTGCCGGCAGCATTGCCAACAGAGTTAGCTGCACCAGAAACAGCGTTTCCTGCTGCATTTGCTGCATTACCAGCAGCGTTTGTTACATCGCCGCCAAGGCCGGAGATCTGATCCATGAAGCCAGAAGACTGAAGCTGATCAGAAAAGCCAGCTGGCATTGCTGCACTGACGTTAGATTTCTGGTCATTTAAGAGGCTTAGCAGGCCACCTGCGTTTTGGCTGAAACCGCCGCCACCGCCGAATAACTTACGCTTGATCATACCCATAACGATGGGTGCCAACAGGCCCAGAAGACCTGAAGATGATTTCCCGCCTATACCTGTCAGGCCTGATACTGCGCTGGCTAGTCCGCCCATCGCGCCATTGCCAAGTAAGGACCCTAGCATGCCTGAACCTTGGTTCATGATGTCGCTGCTGTTACCGCCGGTGAGCATGCCGCCGATGTTGTCTAGAATACTGTCGTCTGCATCGTTTACTGCATTAAATAACGAAGCGCCACCGTCTGCATTAGCAGAGCTGGTGAGTCCGCTTAGTAGTCCGGGAATGGCTGCGCCTAGTGCGCTTTCAGTTTTGCTGTTGTCTTCACCCAAAAGTGCGCCCAGTTGTCCAAGTGCCGGACCGCCTAACTGACCTTTAACGAGGTCGACTAAATTAAATGACATATTTTTATTCCCTTATGCTTGAAAGGTATACTAAGAAAAAATCAACGATGTTTTCGCCGAGATAAGAATTTGACGTGTGCATGTAACACGCGCCATGGTAGATGGGATTTGGGATCCGGGTTTTAGTAGTCCCGTTTGTCCGTGGGTATAATGTTGGGATGATTCAGACGTTTTCACCGCCAAAGACTGGCTTGTCACATTATTATACGAGCGGGATTATAACCTTCGCTTCTGGCAATGGATACAGCTATTGTTGTAAAAGCAAAGTATTTTTTATTATTGGAAAGGTTTGACTATATTGTTTTCAGGATTTAACAATCAGGTGGAAACGCCGGTTGGTGTGCACGCCTTTTCGGTGGCTCCGATGATGGAGCTGACCGATCAGTATTGCCGTTACTTTCACCGCTGTCTCAGTGCACAGGCATTGCTCTACAGTGAGATGTTGACCAGTAACGCTATCATACATGGCGACCGTGATTACTTACTGGGCTTTGATCCCCGTGAGCATCCGGTAGTTTTACAGCTGGGCGGTAGTGACCCGACAGACCTGGCGCGTTGTGCGAAGATCGGTGAGCAATATGGTTACGCGCAGATCAACCTTAATGTGGGTTGTCCTAGCGACCGGGTGCAAAGCGGACGTTTTGGCGCGTGCCTTATGGCCGAGCCTGATCTAGTGGCCCAATGTATCGCCGCAATGCAAGATGCCGTAGATATACCGGTGACTGTAAAGTGCAGGGTTGGCATTGATCGCGATGATTCGTATGAGCCTTTTATGCACTTCATTGAAACTATCAGAAAAGTCGGGTGCGATACTTTCATTGTCCATGCGCGTAAAGCGTGGCTTGATGGACTTAGCCCGAAAGAGAACAGAGATGTGCCGCCGCTTCGCTATGATTTTGTGCAAAGAATCAAAGCAGAGATGCCCAACACTACATTTGTACTAAACGGTGGGCTGCATGAGCATAAGCAGTCACTGGAGTTTCTGTGTGACCAACCTGCAGAGACCGGCTATATACCGCTGGATGGCGTGATGCTCGGGCGTGATGCCTACCGTAACCCGTGGCTACTTAGTGAGGTTGATCACCTGTACTACGGGAAGGAAAAATCAATTTACCAGCGCGTAGATATCGTCGAGATGATGTACCCCTATATAGAATCGCAACTTGAACGTGGCATTCGTCTGGGGAAAATTTCGCGACACATGCTGGGCTTGTACCTAGGCCAGCCCGGCGGTCGACTATGGCGGCGTCATATTAGTGAAAACGCTTGGCTGCCAGACGCCGGGGTTGACGTGCTAAAGCAAGCTCTGGAGCTGGTGGAAGACGCTGCGGCAAAGGTTGCCGCTTAGCTTTCATAATGGGATGACTGTTCTTTTGGATAAACGTACATGAGTTCAAGTTCTGAATATCTGACCACCAAAGAGGTTGCTGAGCTACTGCGGTTAAAAGAACGCAAAGTGTATGATCTTGCTGCAGAGGAGGTCATTCCTTGTACTCGTGCTACCGGCAAGTTGCTATTTTCGAGGGCGGCAATTGACCACTGGTTATCGCAAAACTCTAGTCAATCAGTGCCTGCTGTTGCTGCTCAATTAATTGCAGGCTCCCATGATCCGTTGTTAGCGTGGGCTGTTCGTGAATCGCAGTGTGGAATAGCGACGATGTTCGATGGCAGTGTTGATGGCTTGCAGAAGTTTGCCGACAAAGAGGCAACGGTAGCAGCATTGCACTTATATACCCGGGAAGAGCAAGACTGGAATCTTTGTCGGGTTGCCGCACAATTTAGAGCAAGTCCAAGTGTGCTGGTGAAATGGGTTTACCGGCAACGGGGCCTGGTGTTTCGACCAACGTTAGATCTGCAGACTATTGCGGACATAAGAAACTTGACCATGGCGGGGCGGCAAGCGGGGGCGGGTAGTCAAATTCTGTTGGAGTCACTGCTTTTAGATGCTGACATTGATAGTAGTGTTGTCGATTACACAATCATTGCCCGCAGTGAGTCTGATGCAGTGCTGGCCGTGGCGGAAGGAGTTGCCGATTGCACATTGGGACTACAGTCTCTTGCGGCACAGCATCAGCTTGGTTTTTTACCTTTGATAGAGGAGCCACTTGATCTTTTGATTGATCGTCAATTTTGGTTCGAGCCGCCAATGCAGCGCTTTATCGCGTTTTGCCGGTCCAATGTGTTTACGGATCGTGCAGAAAAACTTGAAGGCTATCGACTTGACCAGCCTTTTAAAGTTCGATTCAACGGGTGATATCAGTAGTGCAGGGTAGTAGCTGCCGCTTGAAATGACCTTCGCGGCAGTTAGTGTTGTCAGTGTTGCGGTGCTTGCTACTTAGCGTTTGGGTAGAACAATTGCTGGCCATCAAGTTGATAGCTGGCTATCAGGTTTTGCCCGTCATCACTGATTAACCAGTCGATAAACTTTTGGCCGGCAGTTGAGTTAACACGTGGGCATTTGTCTTTGTTAACCAGTATGACGCCGTATTGGTTGAATAACTTTTCGTCACCTTCAAAAAGAACTGTGTGCTTCTGGCGGTTTTTAAAACTGATCCAGGTGGCGCGATCTGTCAGTGTATAGGCGTTCATGCCGATGGCTGTGTTAAGCGTTGCGCCCATGCCCGAGCCAGTTTCGCGATACCATTTGCCGTTGTGTGGGGTGGTATCAAAGTTAGCCTGTTCCCATAGCTTTTGTTCTTTTTTGTGAGTGCCGGAGTTATCGCCGCGAGAAGCGAATATGGCAGATGCTTGTGCGATTTTTAGCAATGCATCTGTCGTGTTGCCAGACTGTTCGATTTTCGCGGGATCACTGCTTGGGCCTACAATGATAAAGTCGTTGTACATTAAGTTGAAGCGTTGGACTCCGAAGCCTTGCTCGACAAATTTCTGTTCGGCGCTTTTGGCGTGAACAAGCAGCACATCTGCGTCACAATTGCCGGCGTTTTTTATCGCTTGTCCTGTGCCAACAGCAACAACCTTAACTTGTACGTTGTGGGTAGCCTGGAAGTTAGGCAACAGAAAGTCATACAAACCTGAGTTGGCTGTCGATGTCGTGGATTGCACTAAAATTGAATCCGCGGCGTAACTAATAGGTGATGCGAAGCAGATCCAGAGGGCGAAGATTAATTTTCTCATGGTGGCGTTTACAGTCTCTGTGGAAGATAGCCACTTATGTAAGCGTGGCCTGCGGTCGACGTGGGTTGGTTGAAGAAGGTGTTTGCACTGCTATGCTCTGCAATTTCACCGTCGCTTAAAAAAATAACATCGTTGGCAAGGCGTTTTGCCTGAGCCACATCATGGGTGACCAGAATTATTTTTATGTGCTGTTGGCTTGCTGTGTGGATCAATTTCTCTATGTGCAATGTGGCGTTTGGGTCAAGGCTTGCTGTGGGTTCATCCAGCAGTAGTACTTTCGGGTTGGTGGCAAGTGCACGAGCCATCGCTAGTCGTTGTTGTTCACCACCGGAAAGTGATCGGGCAGCCTGCGCTGATTTGTCGATTAAGCCGGATAAGGTCAGTAGTTCATCGCGCCGGGATTTACTGGCGAGCTTTCTAAGCGCCAAAACGTAGTCTATGTTTGCTGCAACACTTCGTCTGAGTAGTACCGGTTTTTGAAAAACCATTGATTGCTGGCGGCGAGTTTTTGGGTCTGCGGCTGGGAGTCCATTCCATGTAACCGTGCCTGACTGCGGTGAGATGATACCGTGCAACACGCGTATCAGTAGACTTTTGCCGGCACCGTTGTGCCCCATTAATACCGTGATTTTATGATCTGTGATATCAAGGTTGATCTCTTTCAGTAATCTTGTTGATTTGATGTTGAGATTGACTGACCTTACCTTGAGCGGGAGTATTGGCGAAGTCGGTGACCGATTCTGGCTCATCAGGTGGCTCGCACTTTGAAGCTGTATACAAGTGCATTAACGATCAACGCGATTGCCAGCAAGATCATTCCCAGCGCCAGCGCCAGCGCCAATTCACCTTTCGATGTTTCCAGTGCGATCGCTGTCGTCATGACTCGGGTGACGTGGTTGATATTGCCACCCACCAGTATCACAGCACCTACTTCAGAAATCGCCCGGGCGAAGCCTGCTAATGCGGCTGTTACTAACGCGCCGCGTGTGTCCCACAACAAGGTTTGCATTGCCGCAAAGCGGGGGACGCACAGGGATTGAAATTGCTCTTTATAGTGCTGCCAGCTGTCCTCAACAATTTGTCTTGTCAGGGCGGTGACAATAGGCAGCACCAGCAGGAATTGCACAATGATCATTGCACGCGGCGTATACAGAAGTTGCATCCAGCCGAGTGGGCCTGACCCGGACAACAGCATATACACCAGTAACCCCAGAACCACAGGCGGCATGCCCATGAGGGTGTTGGTGATCACCGTGAGTAACCATTTGCCGGGGAAATCACGAGTGGCAAGTAGAGCGCCCAGCGGCAGGCCAAAAAGGCAGGCGAGTAGTGTGGCGCTCAGGCTAACTTTTAGAGACAAGCCGACGATTGCCAGTAATGCTGGGTCGGCTTGTATCAGAAGGTCAAACGCATAGCTGAACGATTGCTGAAATTCCTGCATAATTTCCGTAGAAGGAGCTTAAACACCTCAAGATGGGAAATATTGCCTAATTATGCAGTTTTATACAAGGGTGAATTCTGGCTGAACCCTTGAAAGCGATCTGGTGAGCTAAGATATTAGGTACGAAGCAGGCTGAGAAACTCGTTTCTGGTGTTGATGTCTTTTTTGAACCGCCCGAGCATGACGGACGTAGTCATGGTTGAGTTCTGTTTTTCGACGCCACGCATCATCATGCACAGGTGTTTTGATTCAACAACTACGGCGACGCCCTGGCCATCGGTGACCGATTGCACTGCATCTGCGATCTGTTTGGTCAGATTTTCCTGAATTTGTAGCCTTCTGGCGAACATATCGACGATCCTGGCAACTTTGGACAGTCCGATGACTTTGCCCTTAGGTAGATAGGCAACATGGCACTTACCAATAAATGGCAACATGTGGTGTTCGCACATAGAGTAGAGTTCTATGTTTTTTACGATCACCATTTCATCGCTATCTGACTCAAAGACCGCGTTATTCAAAATTTGGTCAAGTGTTTGCGAGTAACCCTGAGTCAGGAATTGCATTGCTTTTGCGGCGCGCTCCGGAGTCTTGATCAGACCTTCGCGGTCTGGGTTTTCGCCGATATGTTCAATAATTTTTTTGAATTCGTTTTGCAAAGCGGTGTCCGATTATCAGGGTTGCCAGTGCGGATGCGAAACTGAGTTTTTGTAACGTTGCTGCATTGTGCTTGATGCGAGCTTTGACATCAATTTTGCTGTGCGCAAAAGCCTATATACTTCACTTCGACAGAAATATTGACGCCCACACGGAAATGGGCACTAACTGGAATCGTTATGACGATCGTTTTATGTTTATTGATCCTGCTTGCAACCACTTTTGTGTTGGCGAAATTTGCGCACACACTTAAAACGATCACCATCGTATTTGGTCTCGCATTGGTTGCATTCACTTTGGTTGGCGCTGTCAGCGGTTTTATCGGGCTGGCGGTATGGTTGCTGTTGATTGCAGTAGCGGTCGTTATGAATGTGGCCTCCGTTCGCCAGAAAGTGCTGACTGCGCCGCTGTTGAAATACGTTCGCGCTGTGTTGCCACCCATGTCCCAGACCGAGCGCGACGCTATCGAGGCAGGCACCGTGTGGTGGGAGGCAGAGCTGTTCCGTGGTAATCCCGATTGGTCAAAGTTAATGAGTACGCCGGCCGCCAGCCTGACTGCTAAAGAACAAGCTTTTCTGGATGGTCCCACCAACGAGCTGTGCGCAATGCTTGATGACTGGGAAATCACCTACGAGCACAATGATTTGCCGCCGCACGTCTGGGAATTTATCAAAAAGAATAAGTTTTTCGGCATGGTGATCCCAGAGGAATACGGTGGGCTAGGGTTCAGTGCCTTTGGGCACTCTGCTGTGGTCACTAGGATTTCCGCGCGAAGTGTTACTGCGGGTTCAACGGTGATGGTGCCAAATTCTTTGGGCCCCGCTGAGTTGTTGTTGCATTACGGAACCGATGAGCAAAGAAATTATTACCTGCCACGCCTGGCGGTTGGTGAAGAGTTGCCGTGTTTCGCACTGACCGGGCCGTCTGCTGGCTCTGATGCAGCTTCGTTGCCGGACTTTGGTATTATTTGTAAGCAAATGCACAATGGTGTCGAGACTCTAGGGCTGCGCGTTAACTGGAACAAACGTTATATAACGCTTGGTCCTGTGGCGACTATTGTCGGCCTTGCGTTCAAGGCCTATGACCCGGATCACCTGATCGGTGATGAGGAAGATTTGGGCATTACTTGCGCGTTGATTCCTGCAGACACTGATGGTGTAACGATTGGTCGGCGACACTTTCCGTTGAACCAGGCCTTCATGAATGGTCCCAACAGCGGAAAAGACGTTTTCGTACCCATGGATTGGATCATTGGTGGGCAAGACAACCTGGGTAAGGGCTGGAGAATGCTGATGGAATCGTTATCTACCGGTCGGGGAATCTCGTTGCCTTCATCTGGAGCGGCGGCTGGCATGGCGGCATCTCGTTATACCGGTGCCTATGCGCGGGTGCGCAAGCAATTCAATATTCCGATCGGTAAGTTTGAAGGCGTAGAGGAAGCAATTGCCCGAATAGGCGGTATGACCTACTTAATGGATTCAGGAAGACGGCTAACCTGTGCAGCGCTGGACCAAGGTGAGCGCCCGTCCGTGGCCAGTGGCATATTGAAGTATTTCAACACTGAGAATATGCGTTCTGTGATGAACGATGCGATGGATGTTCATGGTGGTAAAGGCATATGTATGGGGCCGGGTAACTATCTGGCACGAGCTTATCAGGGGGTGCCTGTCGGGATTACGGTAGAAGGCGCAAATATTCTGACCCGCAGCATGATTGTGTTTGGCCAAGGGGCAATGCGTTGTCATCCGCATTTGGTGGCAGAAATTGAAGCCGCATCTTTGGAAGATGACGAACAAGCGGTCGAGGCCTTTGACGTCGCGTTGGTCGGCCATATCGGCTATGCGATCAGCAGCGGTGCGCAGGCGATGTTTCATGGTTTGACTCGCGGCAGATTCGCCCGATCGCCGGTTGGTGGCCCGACGGCAAAGTATTTCAGGCGCTTGGCCCGAATGAGTGCCGGCTACTCGTTTCTGGCGGATTTCACGTTATTGTTTCTGGGCGGCGCGTTGAAGCGCAAGGAAAAACTGTCTGGTCGCTTTGCTGACGGGCTTATCTATATGTATATGTGTTCCGCGGTGCTAAAGCGGTTTGAGGACGACGGTCGGCCTGCTGCTGATTTGCCATTGGTAGAGTGGGGTGCGAAGCACTGTATTTATCAGACCCAGGTTGCGCTTGACCAAATTCTGCGAAATTTTCCGAATAAGTGGGTTGGCATCATTCTGCGTGGCGTCATCTTTCCGCTAGGGCGAAGATTCCGAACTCCTAACGATCGATTGGGCCGTGACGTTGCTAGTCTGTTGCTAGAGCCGGGTGAAAGTCGTGATCGGTTAACGGATGCCCTTTACATTAATGAAAACCCTCAGGATATTACGGGTTGTCTTGAAGTGGCAATGAAGCTGGCCATCGAGGCTGATCCAATAGAAAAAGATTTGAAGGATCGCGGATTGCGTAAGCCGTATGATCAGGACTTTGAAGCTTGGCTGAAAACGCTGGTCGAGAGCAGTGAGCTGACGGCCGATCAGGCGAGTCTGTTGATCGCGTCGGCGGCTGCCACTCATAAGGTCATTATGGTAGATGACTTTCCGGGTGACTTTCTGCAATCGGGGGCGATTCCAAAGCCTGTCGGGTTGGCCGAAGCGAGCTAAAAATGCCTTTATTTGATCTTATTTAGGGTGAATTAGCATCGTCGCGTTGAAACCTGCTTCACAGTCGCCATATTTATTTACCATTGATAGCTACCGTATTCTTGCGGCAAGGCCAGTCGAATCAATAGTATACTGGCGAATTTGGGAATTGCGGTGCGAAGCGATGGCAGCGCGGCTATTCAGGTGTAACAACTAGTGTCGAAAGTATTATTGTAGGGTTATGTCAGACAAAGAGTTTATAGAAGACACCGGAACGGCGGTCGAAGTAGCGAAGCCACTCCTTAAGAAGCCACCTATGTACAAGGTGGTTATACTTAATGATGACTACACGCCGATGGAGTTCGTGGTTTTGGTGTTAGAAAGTTTTTTCTCTATGGATCGAGAAAAGGCAACTCAAGTCATGCTTCATGTCCACAGTCGGGGTAAAGGGGTTTGTGGGGTGTTTACTCGCGAGTTGGCGGAAACAAAAGTTGTCCATGTGAATCAGTTTTCACGTGACAATCAACATCCGTTAATGTGTGATATGGAGGAGGTATAGCTTTGACTAAAAAAACAATAAATAACTATATAGAGAGAATCGTGAGATGTTGAGCAAAGAACTCGAGTTCACGTTAAACAATGCTTTTAAAGAAGCGCGTGAAAAACGTTATGAATTCATGACGGTCGAACATCTGTTGCTGGCTTTGCTAGACAATCCGACTGCCGCTCAGGTGCTGCGGTCGTGTGGTGGCGAGTTGGAGTCACTGCGTGCTGAATTGGTAGAGTTTATCGATGAAAATACCCCGTTGCTGGAAGATTCAGACAATCGGGAAACACAACCAACACTGGGCTTTCAGCGCGTTCTGCAGCGTGCGGTTTTCCATGTGCAGTCGTCTGGTAAGAAAGAAGTCACTGGCGCTAATGTGTTGGTCGCAATCTTTGGTGAACAGGATTCTCATACTGTTTATTTGTTGAACAAACAAAATGTTACCCGATTGGATGTGGTGAATTACATTTCTCACGGCATTTCCAAGATAGCTGACGAGGAAAAAGGTGAGCTAGAAGATCTGGGTAATGAGGTGGGTATGGAAGAGGGTGAGGCCGAAGTCTCGCCGCTTGATAAGTACGCAACCAACCTGAACCAGAAGGCGAAGGAGGGAAAAATTGATCCTTTGATCGGTCGCGAGAAAGAGATCCTGCGTTCAGCGCAAATTCTCTGTCGCCGCCGGAAAAATAATCCATTGTTGGTTGGTGAAGCCGGTGTGGGTAAAACAGCTATTGCTGAGGGCCTGGCGCTTAAGATTGTCGCCGGTGACATGCCTGAAGTATTACTTGATAGCACTATCTACTCGCTTGATCTCGGTGCACTTGTTGCCGGTACCAAGTACCGTGGTGACTTCGAAAAACGACTGAAAGCAGTGCTGGGTCAGCTACAGAAAGATGATGGTGCGATTCTGTTTATCGATGAAATTCATACCATTATCGGAGCAGGTGCTGCATCGGGTGGAGTGATGGATGCCTCTAACCTGATCAAACCGATGTTGGCTTCGGGTGAGTTGAAGTGTTTGGGCTCAACCACTTATCAAGAATACCGCGGTATCTTTGAGAAAGATCGTGCGTTATCACGCCGCTTTCAAAAGGTTGACGTTTCTGAGCCCACGGTGTCAGAGACCGTCGAAATTCTCAAGGGACTAAAAAGCAACTTCGAGTCTTTCCACGAAGTTAAGTACTCAAGCAGTGCCCTGAAAGCAGCTGCTGAATTATCAGACCGTTATGTCAATGACCGTTTTTTGCCTGACAAAGCGATTGATATCATCGATGAAGCTGGTGCCAGCCGCA
>JAVCKV010572964.1:0-28469 GCA_032274145.1 Herpochondria borealis | reverse complement strand
GGTTTACCCCCCCCCCCCCCCCCTCTAAAACTTCAACAGCGTTTCTACACGGAGATATCGACTCCGGCGTTCACATATGTTTTGCTGATGGAAGCCGTTTCGATGTAAACAGCGGAACGACACGGAAAATCCAAAAGGGAATGTATGGAAAAAAACAATTCCCAATGCTGTGGGCCAAGAAATGGAAAGAACTTGTGCTCCAGCTTTGATTACTACAAGCAACCACTGATGAATTTCTCTTACACCGTGACGATATGCGGATGATGCTTTATGTTGATGAATTGATCCTTATGGGCCCAAGTGAGGCACTTAGTGAGGGGGTAAAGAATGATTCATCAGCCGACTTGATTTAATTTATCTAATGGAGCTCAGAGATTTCCTTCCTGTACTCCTAAAGATTTAAAATATGTATATAAAGCTCTCTCAGTCGTACTACACCAGTAAGGTCCGTGAAATATTTTTCATGCTTAGTTGCAACCGCATTCCAATTCCTGTGGCATTGTCAAGGACAGGTGTCGAGCTCCAAGATTAACTGGTTGATAAGCTGGATTTTTCAAGAGTTTTTTGAGTGCCTGATGTATCTCTCGACGACGACGAGGCCATAAATTTCATTCGCTGTGAACTGCAGGAAGTTCAGAACCCCGTGCATGTCGGATATGACGACTGAAAACGTTTATCGCACTTTCTATCTGGTATTATTATTTTTGGACTTTGTCTGACCAAAAGTGATGGAGACCTTCTAGCCTGGTTTTACGCGGACTGGGACGGAGGCACAATGGACCGCAGATCAAAAACTGGTGCAATCTTATAGTTTGAACCCGAGACATGTACTGGGGCACTGGGAAGCAGCACTGTTTCACATTTTTCCACTGAAGCGGAACAAGTTGCGATGAGCGGATGCGCAAAAGTGGTTTTCTGGGCTACGATGGTGTTCAATGAGCTCCAATTAATCACATAGAGGGCCTCGACTCCGTACGAGGACATTATAGGTGCCATTAGTTTTTCTTTGCAAGAATGGCGTCGACTCAAGTGTTTGACAGTCCGCGCTAAGTTTTTCCTTATTGCTTTGCGAATGAAATGATAGAAACAATTTATGGTGAGAATTCTGCCCAGTTGGAGGAAATAATTACAAGGCTATCCCAGCTGCTCACCACACTGAGCTCCTGGATATCATTGTTGTGTGCTTTTTGCGCTCATGAGAATCAATAGAGTATGATGAGATGTGCTTCTCATAGTAATTTTATCCGATGTACTGTACATAATGCTTATATGGTTAATAGATAATTATTTCTGATAGACTACTGCTTTTCATGAAGTAACTACGACGAGTAAATATTTCGCCCAAAAGATATTTGCACTGTGGGAATACTTTCAGAGCCGATATTTGGGTACTGGGTAATCTAATAGAGGAAAAAATGTCCGTTTTATTTTCTATTTTAGTATTTAAAAATCGTAATAGGTCGATTTAGTGCGCTGTAGTAATTCGCATGCAAATTTTATTGTATTATCTGTCCACACATGTCGTTCGTCCCACTCACGCAGCCCACTCTCCAGTTATAAGCTCTACCACGACTTACCCCTGTGTGCGCATGACGGGAGTATACAACCACTCCGCAAGATACTGACCTTTCGACCTATAAATGATTCTACGAAATATTCTCTCATCCATACGGCGCAAATTGATGCAGATTTATTCACTCTTCCCACGCAAAGAGAGAGCCTAAGAGCAATTAAAAATTATTGCTCGTGAGAAAATATGGAAAATCCAATTTTCAGCATCAAATCCTGGAAATAAGTATTGGCCCGGAAGGAGAGAGTGCACTGTTGAAAATATGAAAGATAGAATCTTGCTCTAGAGTTAAAGGCCCTTTAAGCACAGACTACTATTGCAACCAGAACAAATATCTAAGGTTTATAATAATTATGTCATTGATTTTTCGCATCTCAACTTTAATTGAAGAACGCACCAAGTATCCTACATGGCTCACTGTTTATGTAGCCAGTAAGCGTGCTATCTCTGTCAAGAATATATATTACTACATTCTGGGTTGAAAACGCAAACTCAAACTTTAAACAAGCCTGAGCGGGCAAAATCGTTTGATATAAACTAGTTGAAAAAGACAGAGATCTGGGCGAACTTTTTTACAACCGCACACACGAAAGCAACATGCACTCGACTATCAGTCTGTAATATATCTGACAATTTTACCCTCTTTACGACGAGTACTTCTGTGTCATCAACAGGTGTTCGGGCCATAATATTGCAATTTATTGCAATACTGTTTTATTTTCCAATAATTATTGCAATAATCGTAAAACTTGAAAGAGGTATTGGAATAATCTCGAATATTACATTAAATTTCCATAATCTTGACTATTGCAATAAAAACTGCTATCTATTTGAACAATGCCATAATAATTGCAACATTCTGCAACATTGCAATAAGTATTGCACTAATCTTCAATATTGCAATAATTATTGCATTGTTTAAACTGATTGCAATTATTTTTCAGATCAGACGGATGAAGCCATTGACTGTTTTCTCGTACTCCGACAAAGCATCCGATCGGAAATGCGCGCGGGTCGTCCCTCCAGCAGCACGCGCCGACTCTTTGGCATCTTCGTAGAGGTCGCCGATTATCTTGTCCTGCTCAGAATGACCTTTACCTCTCTCGTAACACGATCGGAGGTGCGCGTAGTGGTTCTGGTAACCTCTTTTGCCTTTAAACGTGACGAAACCAGTGGGAAAAATGGGTCCGTTTGAGGGACTTCATTGTGATGAAATTGTGTTTGGTTCCGTTTGTTTACGTGTTTCCCGTTTCACAAATGTCATCAGGGCCTGCACGATCTCTTTCTTTGTGGCTGGCATCGTGGTGCTAAGGCCGGGATGCAGACCAGAGTCAACCGCTAAAGGAAAGTGGGAGGTAAGTGGCTTTCTGAAATTCACGGGGTGAACATGGGATGTTCCAAAGATAGCAAGCGGATCTCACCGCCGCCGTCATAGTCAAGTTACGTAATGCAACCCATGATTGCAATAATGTAAAAATATTGCAGTAAGTATTGCAATAAAGAACATAATTCCCATGTTGTTGCAATAAGAATATTGCAATTAATTGCAATAACAATTATTTGGACCGAACCCCTGGTCACCAATACTGCTAAGTATCCATTCAAACACGGCATAACACTCGGCGCATCCAACCCGCCAGACGATTCTAACGCTCCATCCATTCCACGATCACGAGCTCACCGTCAGCCTCGGCCTTTGCACACATCCTCTCACCCTCACACATCTCTCACGAGCCTATCCTGGCGGTGGTCATCCTATGCTCCTTTGAAAACTCGGAGGTCATGGATGAACATGACACGTCTGTTTGTGCGATATCGCTATCCTCAAAGAAGATGTCTTGAAGGTCGTCACTTTTAGATTCGGGTGCAGGTCGTCTCGAGGTTTTCTTTACCACTACACCCGCTCCATGCGGGTTTGAAAACCCCGCGGGGTCTTGAACAGTTTCATGCGTCTGCGAGTGATTTTTTCAAAATTTATTGCTCTTGACGAGGAGTTTGATGCATGAGTCGAGCGAACCGGGGGAGCAGCGCGAGCAATACGAGCAGGGCAAGCAGGAAGGGCGGGACATTCAGAGTCTGCTTGGTGGACATGATGAGTAGCACAAGCCGGGCCACGCTTCAGTCTTGAGGCTTTTAAGACTGTGGAGTGACCTTACTTGTCGATCCTGTTATGTGGATCAGTACATTCTGTGCTCCCTGTGACCTTAGTTGCGTATTGTAAAAAATCCTCGAACGAAACAGTCTCCACCATCCTGGGGAAGTAACGTGAGCGCCGAGGTTGAATCCGTGGCCCCTTCGAGCCACCCTTTCGTTGTACCGCCGAATACGAGGGGCACCGAAGCTACTTTCGAGGTTGATGTTGGGTTTCCCATTGCGTTGTTAGTTCGAAGATGGGTGAAAGAAGGCTGTAAGTGGTGGTGGAGGTGGAATGTGATGAATGACGAAGACGGAATCCATGTGCTCCTGAAACTATTTATATAGGTAATTCCTACCTACTTCTCCTGGTTTGTCGCCTCTCAGTTATCATAAGAAGAGAGAATAAAAGCCATAGTAAGATTTATCTGATCAGAAAGTAAAGAAGAGTAGCACGTAGGCACGAAACCTGCATTTTAAACGTGGAAAGTTTTCCCGTCCCATAGAGGCAGGTTCGTCGGTTCCGTTTTCTTTGGGAAGAATCTATGTTGAATATATGAACTTTTCCTATGTAAGAATCGGTAAAAATCTTTATGTGCTGGTTGTATAGAACATTGTGCGAAAGTTTTGAAGGCTCAATACATGGATAGTCTTGGCTGTGATATTGATTCATTTTGGTTAAAGGTATCAATACTGACCTGGTTCAAGCCGTTTTCGAACAGCATGTCGCTCAGGCTATTTCAAACTGTTTCTATGGCTCAACTGCTATAAAAGAACAGGCCTTACTACGTACAAGCAACTGTCCACAACTTTTTACTTTTGAGATGATATGAGGAAGAGTACAATAATCACGAACTATTTGCTTAACATTGATACAATTTATAACTAAAATACTTGAATGCTTATATTGAATAAATGTACACCCGATAGCAGAAAAAGGAAAACCATGGAACGCAGGATGTAACTAGATAAGGATGCAACAGAGGACAAAGGAGCGGTTAAGTCTGGGAGCTGGAAATATCGAAGGCAGTCATCGTTTTCAGTCAGATTGAGATAATTGATGCGGATAGCAGAGCTGCTTTCTAATCCTTTTTCGAGGTCAAGGTGAACAGGGTTCGAATCAGGGTAGAGCTAAAGGGTTATGGCCTTTGACCTGATCCAGAAATTAGGAAGAGATCATATCAGGAGGACAAAGGTCTTCTTTTAATGCTCAACCCGAGCGAATCATTTATTCTGGTACTGTGAATTTTATTTTCACTTACATTTCCATTCTCTCCTCATTTTTCCTTCCGCAGTTCTGATGTACAGAACTTCCTCCACCTTGCAGCAAGCTGGAAGCCTCTTCCTTAGTGCTTAATAAAAATATATCCCAGGATCATGGCAATACAAAAGAATACATTAGCAGTCATGAGAGAGTAATGCATCATCAGACGAATTATTAATAGCTTCAGACCAACATTCAGTAAAGTGACGGAAAGAGCAAAACGACCTTTGGACATAGAAATGGGCGTACGATAACACGATCAGCACTTCGACCTCTCAGATGGACCGAGAACTAGGTGTTCTATCTTGCTCGCGGGTGATCTTTATTTGGAAGAAAACTATTAAATATCATATATCTTACTAGGATGCCGCGAAATTCTACGATCTGAGGTGTTGCATACTTTTTGACTTTTCATAAAACAATCCAAAGTAGAAAGTGAATGTTGAAAGTACCACTTTAGTACAATGTGTAAATTATGGCATATCCCATTGCATCTTGAGGTGGAAATGGGTTCGCATATAAATTATTAATCGATGTTTCCTGTTTCAAACTGACTTTTAAAGAACCCACAAATGAGCACAGTTTACAACGTAAATGAATAAATGAATAAATGATTCAGGACACATGTAAAGGAGTACATATGATTACGAGGATATTTGAGTTCCGTACTTTAAACAATGGATGATGCACAATGGTATAACATGTTTAATCATTTGCAAAATCCTTGCAATTACGTCCTTGGTTACCTGGGCAGCTCCGGCCCGCAGTTTCAAGTAAACGGATTCTTCTTGTACCATTCTACAACCTCAGGAATCGCCATGACGGCGTCAAAGACTCCCTTGAGCCTCTTGTACGTGCCAAGCACTTCAACAGGCACGCCGTCGAAGTAGTTCATAGTGACGAACATGTTGTACGTGACGGTGATGCCGACGTCAGCGAGCGAAACCTTTTCGCCAAACACAAACGGACCGTCCGCGTGGATGCCTTTCACGCGCTCCTCGAGCGCACCCCAGTACCTCGGGATGCTCTCTTTCGCGAAGCGCTGTCCCTCTGCGACGCGGTCGAGCCCATCCGCACTGACGAACGGGGTGAGCAATTTGGCACCCGCGCCGAAATCGGCAAGAGTGTCGGCGATCTCGTCGATGAGGGCGGCCTTCCAGGCGTCGTCGGTCGGGTAAAGCCCCGTGAGAGTGCCGACGTAGCGTGTGATGGCCATGCTCTGCGAGAGAGGCTTGCCGTCCACCTCGAACACGGGCATCGCGTTCAGCGGCGTGGTCGGGCGCAGGGCCGGCCAATCCGCAAAGGCGACGCGCACATCCTCGAACGGGACCTTGCCGATCGTGAGCGCGAGGCGGATCGGTTCAGCGCGAGCCTGGCGTGGTTAGGTAGGTTTCGAGAGGGAATTGGAGATGTTGGTCAGTTAGTGCGATCGAGCACATCCTGAATCGCAGCAGTGCCGATCGTTCGATCTGGGCAGAACGTACCGGAAGGTCAAAGTATGTGAGCTTAAGCTTGGGAGTCATGTTTGAGAAAACGAGCGGGGGTCGTTGCACAAGACGGCGTAGGAGAAAGGGCATGGTGAAGCAGAGGACCGACAAGGGGTCGGTACGAAGGGCCGGCGTGGAGCGCAAAAGCAAAGTGAATTCAGGTTAATTACAGCCAGATACGTGTCGCCAAATATATCGCCATGTGCGACATAACGGGATGTTGTTGCTTGCCTACAAGGAATGATCTCAGACATCATCCTCCGTAGAAATACATTCTATATGTACAACAAAGCCTACAGCACATAAACAAGTACGAATAAAATAGATAAAATACATTTTGAAATAGAGAAACATAATTTTTAAATTACGGGCGAAATAATGTCTTCCACGTTTTCAAATTTTTTTAGCACTGTTCTTGTCTTTAGACGCATACAGAAAGTCCTCATTTTATATCTTTTGGTGACTGGGTAAAATTGGGTCAAAGCTAGAAGACAATAAAAAATCTTAAATTACCCTAGTTTACAATTATCATCCGAGAATATGGATACCATCTTGATTTAATTAATAGCAACAATTAATTGATCAAAAACGATAGCATGTCACGTGTACGTCTCGTAAACGCACTAGAATAAATACAAATTATGCTAACGTAGAATTGATATCCGAAACGTCTTTACTACGAGAAATTTGTTCACATGCACTTATATAGAAGAATCATAGTGGCTATGAAGAAGGGTACTGCTCTGCGCAAAGGATAACGATTTAAGAAGAAACAGAACCATATCAAGTACGTAGACAAAATGGTTTATGCAGGTCGAAGGTTTTAATTTACTAGCGAAGACAAATTGAAAATTTAATCTAATAATGTCAAAAATCTTTTTAACAACGTTCACTGACAAAAACTTTATTCCTCGCTACTGGCAGGTATCGCCCATCTTCTTACCCATTTTAGCAGATTGTGGCTGTGTCGAGGGGTGCGCATCCAGCAAAGGAAGAGTGGGAAACTTGCAGGTGCCACGCATCAAAAGGTTTTTCTCAATGAGCGATAGATTTATCATGGATTCTGTCTTTCCCCTGTGGCATAAACTTTGAAAGAGGAGGAGGTCTTCCGGCAGCAGCAACCGAACTTGAATGGTTCAGTAATCAACTCAACTTTCAGTTAACATTTCCGTCGAGTCAATGGAGTTGTTGTAATCAAAACGAGGAGGCAGGTTGCACACATATGTATCTTTTCTTGGTTAAAGGACAACGAAGAGGTATGGAGATTGTTTTTTCCTGTTGTCTGACAATCTCACGTAGTTTGGTTGTTACGAAACTAAAGTTCTTATGTTTCCAAGGTTTCGGTTGAAACTTTTTCTCTCGTAACATCAACATCTTCTTGACAAGAAATGTTCTCATTCATCTATATGAGGTTTTAGTGAATCAGTCCCGCATTAAATTGAATAGATGAAATAGCATTTGAAATCGCTGCTTGCTGTTGCTGTAACGGTGGCCCTTGCACCTCGATACACTCTGGATACCAGTCGTTGAAAGTGTGAATGCAGCCCTTCCAGTACAGTACATTGTTGTACGAAATGCATTAATCAAATCACTCGTTTGGTGAATGTCAGCAACATAATTCGACACCACTTTGAAGATTAGTCACGCCTTTATGCGTCGATAGATTTAGACATTTCAATGTACCCGTTTTCAGCATAAAATTCGGAGCAAGAACCACTTTGAACTCGGAAAGAAGTATACCTATCGCCCCGCGGTCATTCTTCCTCATCGACACTGCTCCACTGAGCTCGTGCTGTAGGCTTAGTGCTAAATTGATGCAAAAATATACTTGAAATGTGAAAAACTTTTTGCGATTGCTATTGCGAGTTACCCGGCTTGTGGAGGGCGTTTCTTTAGCGAGGACTATTTTGCGTATTTTGCGGACCGCTTGTGAAACGTAAAAATGTTTTTGGCTCGGACTAGGGCTGTTGTTATTGTTACGACCAGCAAAGTATACCCATTCCATTCCTGCAATTACGGCATCAAGTATGGCTGCTTTACAATTAATTGGACTGATTATTTTTTAAAACAATTTAATTGTAGTAATTATTGTATTATAAAGTACGAAATGTGATACGGGCACGCGTGTCGTGTGACGTACGATACTCTGCTTAGAGCAAGGCGAATGTAGTAGAAGTAAACATAATAAAGATACTAAACCATAGTTGCATACCGTACCACACTGTGCTAAACCAACTACTGCATAGCGGGGTAATAATCACAAGAGGGGGCTAATGTCGATTAGCCCCGATACACAAAGCAGGTGAAACAACCCATAAATGCTTGAATTAACTCCCCGTATTTAGCCGCCTAGGTTTTCTACCTCGTGTTGTAAGTACAGCCCGAGGTAGGTAGTATGTATAATACTACTCATTGATTCATTTTCTTTCGATCAATGCAGATCGGGCCAAGCCGCCCTCCCTCACCCTCACCTCCACCGCCCTCCCGCTCTCGTCGGCCCACCCGCTCCCGCCGCACCGCACTCCGCCCCCACCGCACCGCACCCCTCCCCCGCCGCCACAACAACCACCGCCCGCCGCCCGCCGCCCCGCAAATGACCTCGTCCGCGCCCGCCGCACCCAAGAGACAGAGTAACACACAATGCTCCATCTGAAAATGTTTCTTATTTGTATATTCAAACGCCGAGCCCCACTGAAACTACAATGTCCCATATAGTTCTGCAGAGCAACATCGGGATGCGAGTGTGAGCTCCTGCGCGTGCCTTTGTGTGTGTTTTTATGCCTGTGTATATGTACATGTATATATATATATATATATATATATATATATATACATATATCGTGTGCGTGGTACGGAGGTAGGTGAATCACTGATGGTTTAGGATGCGGGACCAGCTTGCAGACCACGACGGATCATATCATGAACAAATACAGTTCGCATAAAATAAATCCTTTTCTGAGCGTGGAAACAGGAATGTTCGTAATGTTTGTGAGCGTAGAGGGGCGACAACGCAGCGTATTTAAACTAGTTTGCAAGAATTTACTACACATGCCACACATTGCTACGTTGGAGAAGAAAACCACAACAAATACAACTATGTAGTACAAACCAAGAAACATCAATCCGAAACAGAATACATGCTACTGCATTTACCTTGCTCTTTCTTTCTTTTTATATCCTATTATACTATTATCAGTACTCCTACTGCACGGAATCAATAGTTCAGCTTAAGATTAAAGAACCATGAAGGGAACCATGCTTTGATAAACTCACATTTCTGTTTCTCTGTCGGCTCCTCTGACCACTTCTTCCGAAGTTCTTCATCACATTCTAAGAAATTTTTGGTCAGAACCAGGATCAGGTCCACTCCCAGAAAGGATACTAGACTCAGTTACTCGATCACATCGGGACCATTTTCAAGTTTTGCACCGACTGTACTATGGGCTGGTAGCTCGGGGCGCGCGTACGCAAGGGGGATTGGTGTGGTAGAGCTTAGTAGTGGGAAAGTCGGACGCTGGCTGTGAATGAGCTTGACACGTAAGGCCGAGCGCTTCTAAGCACTCTGCGTGGCATTCGCTCCGATTTTGGGGTGCGATCGCCACTCGCTTTAGAATGGAAAGGAAGAGAAAGCTGAAAAAAGAAAGAAAAAAACACAAAAAACTACGGAAAAATGTACTGGGAAAGGTGTGCTACTTTCTGCATACTTGGTGCAGAGATATTTCTTATCTATTTCTACTCACCCGTAACTTGAAAGCAACGTATTATGTTCCCAGCCCGCTGAGATTCAACGCCGCTGAGATCCAGCCAGGGGAAAACATGGAGCAATGTTTAGAGTTTCACCGACACTTTTCCTCAGAACACAAGGCATGCGGCACGTTAATAAGATAAAAAAGGCAGTTTATTTACACACCAGAGAAAAAAACACGCCAATGAAAAACACATGTATTCTTACCAGGCAAGCTCTCTATGCATAAATGCACCGCCACATCTAAGGGCAGTTACATTCTGTCACACTCGGTCAAACCGCAAATGAAGTCACAGTAACTATGCTCCACTTTCATGTGCGCTACGGTTATGAGAAAATGTAAACAGACCTTGCGTAGGCGTCTCCAGCTCTTAGTCATTTACATCAAGCGGTACAGTAGTCACCAAAAGTGGTGTTTCTTGGTGTCACACAGCAGAGGAAACCTTGAAGCCACAGAGTTGGACGCTTTTTCAGGGTGTTGGTGGAGAGTAGTGCTGATTTAAGAGTTACTAACCCCCTTATCGTGGCACTGCACTGACCGAAATCTCCGTCTAAATCCAGGAAAATGCTTTCTGTTGGCAAAACCAATTCGTTGGTGCGATCGGTCGATTAGTATTGCAGGACTCAAGTATGAGTGGTATCGTCTAAATAGTCTACTATGAGTGGCGCCGCCAATGAAAGGCACACACCTTTAAAAAGTTACGTGCGCTCTGCAATGAGTTAAGCAAGGCATCAATAAAATCAATAAAAATCGTCGAACCGCTCCTCCACTTCATGAATAAGGTCTACCAAAAGAGTGGAAAACGCGATAAGAAGTTTGTTACTAGAGTAGATCTCAAAGCTCTTAGCTGGGGCGACAAAGATAACGCAAAGTTCAAAGCGTGCAAGAAAGCACTCTCTCATAAATTCAAACTAGCACACAGCGACATTACCAAGCGTCTATGAAAATAAATGGACGCCTCGAACCTGTTTTAGTCAGAAATTGTAACTAATATTCCCTTCAACAATCTAAATGTCCCGCAAGGCCGGGATACAGCCGCAAACGGGGACACAGGACACTTGTGGCTGAGCGGGTGTCGTCGTTTAGTGTAGTGTGCGTCCACTCTGAAGCGCTGGCGACCACCCCAAAAGAGTACAAAACAGAGAAGAAAGAAAGGAAAATGGAGGTCAAAGACGGGAAAAGGCTTTACTTGGGGGTAGCTAATACGTGCTACCAAGGTACTTTGGGTACCTTCTTGATGGTCTCTCCTCCCATCCCCTGCGCGACCCAGGCCGCTTATGTAGCGGCTGGGGCCGCGCCAAAGGCGGAGCTTGTGGCCAAAAACTGCCCAAGGGGCAAAAAACCCTAAAACTAACTACAAATAGACATTACAGTAGAAATCCCTACGCTAGATGCCTCAAACTAGACGACCTCTATAGGACAACCAGCCCTATGCACAACCCAATATTATGACCTCACCAACCATCAGTAAGTCCACCCGGCCCGGAAAATCAGCAAGCGTAGCACGCAGAGTGGTAGAGTGGCGAAGTGGCGGGCAACCCACGGCTTACTGTACGCCGTGCCACACGCGTGGCCCAGAGTAGCGAAGTGGCGGAGTGGCGATGGAGTTCGCGGTACCGTGGGTGGTTCACAAGTGTAAGATCCGCTGTAGAGGGTGCGCAGGCCCCATATGTCCGTACTAACCATCAAAACCATTATCATGAAATTAAACAGAAACATGAATATGAAGAACTTCGCGCACCTAAGGTGAACTTAAAAAAAGTGCGCCATTTTGAGGTTGTGCCTGCCGAAGCCGAAAGCGCTCTCATTTTCCGGTGTCAGTGCCGTGGGCGTTCCCGCTCGCGAGGGCGTGTTGCAGGACTACGTGCTGTTCTCTGACTGGACGCGATTTGCACGCTTCAAATTAAATTGGAGCAAACTGATCACATGCTCAACAGTGAGAAATGGACCAGGGAGCCGACACGCCGCGAGAGTATCTGCACCGGGTTTGAGCAATGTCGGGTGCACAGCGTGCGGAACCTGTAAGTCGGGAAATCCATCGGCTGGTATCAGATCCCGCTTGCATCCCGACGGATCTGGTATGAACCAAACGCGAGGCTATTGACGTGTACTTCCTTCCGTATTTTGTACCAGGTGGCGTTCTCCGGCGCCGGCAACGAAGAATGCAACCGCAAAACCATCCGCTACTTTCGTATCTTCCAACGCAGCTTCATGAACTGCAAATCGGGCGTAAATCGCGAAAAGCCCGCGGTGCGGATGCGCCACATTTTATTGATGAAGATCAATAAGCGCCATGGACTGGCGATAAATTGGAAGTACTTCCAATTCTTCTGCGCTAATAAAAAGTGGAACGGGCTCTTCCGAGTCAAACACCTTCCGTTCGGGCGCTTCAAGGATGAAGTGCACATCAACTCGTACGACTTCCCTTTGGCTCGCGCATGAAGCGCGCGAACCAGATAGGACATAGCGGTGTGGCGGAGGGTCTGTCGGTGCACTCGCCCCTCAGCATGTGGTAATTTGCATGGAAGCCTGACGAGCTGCGCCGGCGGCCGGCGTAGCGCTTTAACCTGGATGACCAATTGACCATCAAACGTATCTACATGTTTATCAACGCATAGCTGGCCTGGCCCCTGTTAACTAATTGAGCCCTTGAGAGATTTTAGAATCGGCTCGTCTCGCAGCTCTCTGTACACGCGCTCCTGTTCGTGGAGGTGAAGATCATCAGGCGGAGCGCTCGGCCTCGCTACCTGGACGTGCCTCGGGCGACGCGGACATGGCTCTCCTCGAGATTACCTGGGCAGTTGAAGCCTAGTTTAAATTACATCTCCAGAACATCGAATTGCTGCGCCCAACTCGGTACTTGTAACTAGATAACTTTGGGAGCCAGAGCCGGGATGCCAACGAATCTGTTTTCTTAGTCGCTCCTGCGTCCCCCCGGAGGCCGGTTACCAAGAATATCGGTATATATGCCCGAGGCGCCGCAGGAAAAATGGCCGGTGCGCGTACCACATCCGCTGCCTCCACAACATCCACCGCCTCCTACCCCTTCTCTGTCGGCCGAAGGCTAGCAGAGAGTAGAACTGGTGCCACGAATGCGCCATAAGGGGAATTAAGTTCTGTATTGAATGTTTTTGTGGAGCAATATGCGTGCATTTCAGGCCCGTAGTCCTGCGGATCGGGCTTCGGTGAATTATACTGGGTCATCCGTCAATGGGAGGGCGGGTTTACTGCTACGCTCGGGGGCCGGCGCCTAAAAACGATTCGATCAGGAGCATGATAATCCTCGGTGATTCTGCTCCCCCGGCTTCTGCGTCCGCTGCTGCAACTTAGACTGAGGCGGATACCGTGGCCACCGCATGTTACGGTGGACCATAAAGTTCTGCGCCGGACGTATTGGAGCCTCTGGCTATTCCTGTCTCTTCGTTTGCGGGGCCGCCCGCTTTTGCCACCGCCACTTAGTCGAAAGCGTATACCGCCGTCTCGCTCCCAATTATTCCGCTCGTGTTGTCGAAGTTGCGCCGCAGGCGCGACATTGCGACCAGGGAACAGGGATATTTAATTAAGCACATAAAGTGTCTATGACGCCCGACGGCGGCACCACTGTGACAAAGGGCGCGGCAGCCTCTCCACAGATTGTCCTTAATTTGACTTTTGCGAATGGGGCTGGCACCTTCGCCGATACATAAGATCTTCGTGGAACATACGGGGAAGCAGGCTCGCCACAGAAAAATGAAAGAGGCACCGCACGCGTCTAGTTATATGGCAGCAGGCCGGGCTCTTTTTCCCTCAAAACGCCCCGCGCATCACTCGCCCGAACGCCTGAACAAGAACTTCCCGCAAGTGGGAGCGGCGCTTGTGCCCCTGTCGGAGGTCTTTTTGCAGCTTCCCGGTCTGTGAGCCGCGCTAGAACCCCTACCACGGCAAAATGTGTACATGCTGATGATATAGGTCCTGAAATTCGGGGCCGGCTGGGATCGCTGGCAGGAGTCGGGGGACAACAGCTCTCAGGGTAACTTCGCCGGAAAACGCGTGTCCCTTGCTAACAAAGAGAGGTTCAAAGGGCTCCACGCGCGAGTTCTTACGATGGATGACTTCATGGTCGGTCTTGAACTGGAGAACTGTGGCCCAGTAATACAAAGTCCGGGGGTAGAGGTGATGATGGTCATGGTCAAGGCGGTCGGCGGGGCGGTTGTTCCCCTCGTAGTCATCTTCCCCGTTGCGACGACGGATGGGACGGTCCGGAGAGCGAGCGTCAAAGAAGGCCTCGGCAAGTTTGCGACTCCCACGAGGTAGAAAGTACATCGAACGCATCTGTCTCGTCTACTTAATCTTTGTTGTAGAAATATCTTGTCCCTCGCCTGTTTGGAATCGTGCCTTTGGCGTCATGTGCGGTTTTTTTCGTGGTTCTATCTTCCAACGGTGGCTATGTATGGTTCTATGCATGTGGGAGTCGCACCTGCAGGCGTGACGTAAAGAGCACATGGTCCATGATAAGGGCATACTGCATCACGGTACCGAGCTTGGAGTGGAAGATTGGAGGTCCAGAGGCCATCAAATTTCGCGGAGCGACGCCTCTGTGCTGCGAAAACACGCTCGCGTTCATTATCAGATGAAGGACGTCGCGCCTCAAGGCGCGACAGGATGACGAAGCCGACCTTGCGCGCGTATTCTGTCGATGGTGTGGTAAATGCAGGGGCGTAAAGAGCAAATTATGGCCCCAGGGCCGTGCCAATCCGGCCGTGTGAGCTTGCAAGGTGAACAAGTAGCCCCTCTAGGAGTGAAGAGGCGAAGAGTTCGAATGGAAGCCCACGGCACAGGCAAGGTAACGGAGGTAGAAGGGAAACGAAATAGAGGGGGGGACGGAAATTATTTTGAAAATCATGTCTGGGTGGGCTGGCTGAATTGGTATGCGGCGTGGAAGACCAGAGCCACGTGTTGATTTGTAAAACAATGATTGAATCTGCCAAAATTAAATGGGCCCAGCCTTACACGCCCGGCCCGTTGTGGAAGCCGATTCGCCTCCACTCGCAGCTCATGTTCCACGCGGCCATTATTGCGCGCAATGGATGTATGTGGCGCCGACAGGCTCGACTCAAAAAACTTCTGCACCGCCCCCTCCCCCCTCCCCCCAACAGGTATGAAAATCCTCTCGCCCCTTCGTTCATGGAGAGAACGTCGGGCCGTAGCGCGACTTTAACTCTCCAGCCCGAGGGTACTTCACTACGGCGCACAGCGCCGCGCGACAACGAGATTCATCGGATTTACCTCTACAACTCGCAACAATCATGCGCTTTTCTCTTGGAGTTCGTGCGGGTGTGGAGAGTGGAAGGGAAATATAGCGGAGAGCGACGAGTGTAAACTTAGCTCCTCGAGGCGCGACTTGCGGCCCAATCTCATTGTTCTCGGCACAAACATAAACCAACCCCATGAATGAACACAATTTGTTCATCGCATAACGCACGCGGCCTCGCCCGTCCGGCAGAGAGGTTTCTAGATTCCGTAAGTGCGACCCAAAACATCTTCAACCAGGAAGGCGTAACTATTCAGCGAACACCTTATTGGGAATCTGCTCACGATCACTCAAACCGTTCAAACATCTACTGTCTGCACTTCAGGCGCTGAGTGAACCAAGTCCCGTCAAGCGAAGAACCACACCATATTAAGGGGAAGGAGAAGATCCCTACCGAAGGGGGAAAGCGCCGAAGGCGCGAATCGATGCAAACTCCTTCGACACGAAAACTACTGTAAAGCACCGTGCTCGTTGCCCCGGTGGTTTACCCGGCGCCTATTAATCACGCCGCCCAGGGCTCCGTCTTAGTGCGTAATTATCGCATCGCCATCAGCACATTATAAATTTCACTTTGTAAGAGCGTGCCTTCAATTCATAGGGTAGACAGAGCTTCAACTTGTTGCATAACCTGAACAGCACCGCTTTGCAAGATGTCGCGCCGAATGTCGTGACAAAAGGCTTACAGTATGCCAGCGAAGGGCTCCGAAAGAGCCTTTGGTTGAGGTTATTAACTCGTGTCGAACGCGCGAGTCCATGGTTGCTTTCGTTGAGGGGTAAATTGTGCTTTCTGCTGAGGGTACCATGCTGTCGGTGATTTTCTGGAGCCGAAGACAGCCCACATAATGTTGTTCGGTATTTTCGTCCACAATTCGTGCTCTTTAATCCAGGCCTCCTCTCTAGCAGCTCCCACTATTTGACCTTTGGTCTTCGGGCAACGTTTTTTATCGCCATTTTCGCTTCGGCGTGTCCGGAACTTGGAAAAGGCCGAGGTACGTATTGAGACAGTGTGCGTACTCTGACGGCTTTTAGGTTGAATGTTGGTACCCGGAGCTCTGAGCGCAGTTGGGAACAGGCAGGCGAGCGCCGCAACATACCACATCGTGGAGCCGTTGCTGCACACATCGCGCTTGGATGTGCAACTTCCGAACACACCAAACTGACAGACACATGATGCTTGATGACAAGATGTCTGGTAACTGATGACTTCTGAATGGTGAATGATGATCCCAAGAGTCCCTGGTATTTTTTCGTAAGTGTTTTTGGTGCCTGATAATGCGAGACGAGTCACGCCGCAGGAGGGACTGCGGTGCTCGATGCTCCTCTTTGTAGAAAGGTAAAATTGAAAGTAAAATACACAGCATAGCAAAGTAATGCGAGACTTATGCTTCGGGGAAGTCTTCACGAGGTACCCATGAAGGGGGTTATCCATCACAATACAAGTTAAACTCGGTTGAATCATCGTAAAATTCCGCTGATCCAGGATGCCCTTGCATTGCCAATGTTTTCTTCCTTTTTTCCGTCTTCCACATCACGTGCCGTCGCCGAAAGGTCTGTGTCGTACTTCGGGCCGACAACTGGCGCATTGGCGGTTTCAAAAGTGAGGCTGTTCATTCTGACGCGTTCCGTAACTTCGCCGCGTTTAATTACGGAAGTTTTGTCTTCCTCATTTACTGAGAGGACACGAAAAGCGCCGCTTACCTGAAGGAACGACTTTTCCCTCTTCTTAACACCTTAGGTGGTGTCAAAATAGGCGTCATCAGTCATCATCAGCTTCCGTATCCGTCATAATCGCTGGTCGAAGTCCGCCTTTTATTTCCGTTGTGCCTGATTGGGACTCGCTTTTGCTTTTAAAAGGGCCACCCTTGCCATATAATACGCACGATCGAGCGTCGTTCTCTGATTAAGTTTGAAACGATCCAATTTTTTATCGTGAAGTCGGGTGATGGGCGCTATAGGGCGATATAAATGGGCTTCTTATAGGTGGATATATGTATGGCGTTAGTGTACACATATAAAAATGCTCTTGCATACTGAAACCAATCCGCCAGGTAATCCTCAACATAAAAATCCAGCATAAATGTCAAAGAGCCTGCCCATTGGTCTGCTGGTGGTACGTCGTCTTGAATAAGTTGTGGAAGTCCAAAAACTGGCAGAAAATTTGGAAGAAGGCTGAAACCTACTGCGAGCCATTGTCAGATAAGAATGTTTGAGGTGGCCATGCTTTAAATACAGCTCATTGACAAAGGCAACAGAAACTTCTGACGGCTTGATCCGCTTGAGCGGAACTACTTTGATCATCTTGGAGAACCGATCGGTGATGAAGAAGATGGATAGTAAACCCGAATTTCTCTTAGGAAGAAAACCAAGGATTTTGATAGAAACAGTCCCAAATAGACTCTCCGCTTGAAACAGATGCATCTTGTTCACCTTCTTCAATAGTCCGATGCGATTTTTCATACGCGAAGTGCATTAGCGGACGAAATTGATCGCATAAGCTGACATTTTACGTCAGTGATACATAAGCCGCAACATATTCTGAAGGCGAGTCTGCCCAGGGTTTTTTTCTAGCTCATTGTAATGGGCCAACCGCATTGCAAGATGTTGCAAAGAAGCTGGAAAGAATATCTGGGTATCATGGCGCTCTCTAGGATGTAAAAGAAAAAGAAAGCCATCGTCGTCCTCGGAGAAGCGACTGTTATTATGACCGACCTGAGTACTGAGTACGGACTTGAAAAATCGTACAAATGCTGCTCCTAGGCAATAGCCGAGCGTGTAAGAGGAGCAATCAGAGGCTCCTCCTCTGAAACGGCCTTTAGTTCGCCCTCATCATCGCGTTTCCCAGCGATTATTTTGTCCGATGCATCCTAAATCAGGTCGTGTTAGACAATTTCATTGGTGGTCGGTTCATCAGAAAACGGCATGAGAATACTGTCTTCCCTGAATTAGTCCCCTTCCCGCTGCAGAGGGCCGGGTAGATCGAGTGGCTTCGCTAAAGCCCGGTCGCCTTGTGCTTGTGCCCTGCGCCTATTAATCAGCCGCGGATTAGCTCCTGTTTGGCACGTTGGCTCGGTTGCATTCTCTTTTAAGGGGATGGGGTTCGAACGGGTCATGCGCGTGCTGGTGGGCGTCTGCTAGACAGGAGTTTCTTGCTGCTGCTAGCGAGTGATGGCATTGAAAAATGCATTTAAATTCTCAAGGGGGTCGCAGAATTGCGGATCTATTCATCGCCTTCGTCATCCTTCGTGAAAGTTTGACCTGGGAGCCTGGACAGCACGTCTGGTACCTGGCGCTGATTTCTGTGTCGGGCTCCGTTCCAGCCGCATAGGCGGTGGTGCCAACGACAAGCCCTGAACCCGTGATTTAATCGGCGCCTACGTCTCCTGGCGGTTCCGCGCGTAGCGTCGTTGCAACCCGCCAATAGCGGGTAATCAGGGCAAACACAACGCGTAAAACTCCAAAATCGTTATCAAAATAAACAGTGGCGGTACGTGAAGCTCGAGGGTTATGGAGCTCAATGCTGGGGAGGCGATGGAGACGGCTCTGTTGTTGGCATTGAAGATTCAGGGCTTAGAGACTGCAAAAGCGGCGGTCCCGACAGGCGGTAGCCTCAATGTGGCCGGTAGCTCATCTGATGAATTAATCCCGCGCGAGGGTTTTCACCACAACCGTTAGCAGGCGGAGGGGTCACGGGTAGTGGTATAAGATTAGTTCCGCAACTACCATGGCTGGCGCTCGCCCCTTGACGGAATATGTTTCCAAGCTAATAAAACTACCAAACTCCGCGATCTCATGCAAGCCGTGTGGGGGTGGGACCAAGGTGCACCCGAACCAAGAGAGACCGTGGAAGTCTTCAGTCGGCCGCGCAGCGGGACCAGCGACTCCAGGCGCTCTGGGATTCGTACTGCAGGCTCGAGGAATGCGATTCAGCTGTGCGCGACGAACGTGACCTTCTGCAGCACTAAATGGACAGGTTGTGCATTGAGGCTGAGAACTCCCGACTTGAAGCGGACGGACGAAGGCTACGAAGCAGTTTTACATACAGCCAGCGCCTCTCACGAGACGAGCGTGAAGTTAGCGACAGAAATTACGCCTTCTCTGATCGCAATCCACGCGCTCGGTGCCCCCATCGTAGCAGAGGCGCCGATGGTGCGAGGTGGTAGCGTAGGCCTGCGTAGTAGCGGAATAAATCTGATTGAGGTATCCAGGCGATCACAAGCCCCTTCTCGATTCTACCTTGTGTCTTTAAGATGCCGCTTGCATGCCCGTCCAGGCCTTGGCCCTTCAAGGTTTCCATTTATGAGGCGCATTGGAGGCGGGTGAGGAAAAAGACTTTTGATCGGCGCAGGGAGATTTACGGCTTGGCAAGCCGCACATTTTTTCCAGTGTGAATGGCTCGGGGGCGTGTTATTCGACATCAACGTATTCATCTTCTTGTTCACTATAATTACGGTGCACAGTGATCTGCGACTAATCTTCAACTTCATCACGAGGCGCGGTCGCCTGCGCCTCGTAATATTACTCTGTCTCCTCGTTTCCTTGCTCGTTCGCAGTCGATCGTGATGTTGCCGATGTAGTTGCGCATTACGTAAACGGCGAGGGGCGGGGCGGAGGCGGTTGGGTTTACGGGTGTGCGAGCTGGACGGATTGGGGATGTTTGACAGAGTGAGTCTTGTTGTACTCCTACGGGGCAAGGATCGGCTACATTCCCATGGAAATTTTCTCGCTATGCCACGTGGAAAAATCTACTCACCAAAATTGACTCTCTAGTCCACCGAGGCCCGCCACCCAAAAACGTTCACGTCCTGTGAGAGATGGCGGTTCAGTTGCCCTTAAAGTGCGGTTGGGGTACCACGGGGCTCGACATGCATATCAGGATTCCCATCCCCGCTCGTTCCATCAGACCCCAGTTTCAGCACCCGTTTCCAGGTCATCGCATTATTTCTTTGCGCGTCCTTCTTAACACACGAGGCGCAGACCCCTGCGCCTCCTGCTTAGACTAGCCTGCTTCCATGTTCTTCTTTATTTCACGAGCGGCTGATGACTGCACCTCTTACTCAACCGGTCGAATTCTCGCCTTTTCGAACACACACCACACGATGCGCAGATGAATGTGCCTCTCATTCAACCAGTCGCGTTTCCTTAGCGGTAATGCGCAATCAGAGGCTCCGATGACTGCGCCTATTCCCCAACCGCGCGTTACGGGTTGGCGAATACTATGAGTAGCATAGGACTGCGCTTTTTACTCAACCGCGTCTTCGTCGCTCACTCTGGACTTCCGATAAAACCAGACGAACCGGACGCAGAGATCTGCGCCTCTTAAGCACTCTTGTCGACTGATCCAAGCTAGTTTATTCCTTCCTTCCATTTCAGGCGCAGTTATCTGTACATGCTCGGCAATCTCGTCGACACTTCGCCTGCTTCCCCGACTGCCCGCCTCTTTTTGCGTCCACCTCTTTGGATGCGCGAATCAGAGGCCATCGGTCCATTGTGAGACGCAGATTACTCCGCCTCTGACTCCGCCTTCCACCCATAACCCATCACACCGACGAAGAGTAGAAGTATTCTGTGCCTCTTAGCCAGCTATCCAAGCGCAGAGAACAACTTTTCATTAGACACAGTACTATGAACCTCTTCCTAAACTGTCCTGTCGTGCTGAACATATTTCGATATTTCTGCCAACATTGGTAATAAAGGCTTTTGTTTCGCCTCTAATTTGGCGCAGAGATATGCGCCTGCTCAACAACAAAACTTAATGTGCTGAAGAGTAGCCAATCCTGCCCCGTGTCAAGGAGACCATGATTTTGCACCTGGGCAGACCGGTACTTGCCTTGCAGCTTATTTCTGCCTTGCAAAATCTGAAGCTTGTCCCTGGAGGTAAGTGGGCCAGCGTAATGCCTTCATCGGAGGTCAAGGAGCGTCCGGGACCTTCTTGGGTCGCTTTTTCGCAAGAGGCGCGTTTCTGGGAGTCGTTCCCGGTCGCCTCAGGCCCAATGCTTAGTCTGTGAGAAGGCAAGGCCTCAAGTCCTCACTTATCTCGCGACTGTACCACCTACAAAAGTGATTTCTTCATGCTTTCATTTTTCGACTTTACCCCTTTGAGACGGCTAGACCGAAGGGAATCGATTTTCTTCAGCCTCCCTGAGTCGTCTCGCGGGAGGTCGGGTGTTCGTAGCAGGGTCTTGGCACATAATTGCAAACGTCCATGTCGCATGGTGTAGGAGGGTTAAATAGTCTGTCACGAATGCTGAAGAGCTTCTAGTCTAATACAGTGGTACGGCCTCTTGATGGCGTGTATCCCAAACCCAATCGCGCATCGCGAGTTACAATTAAGCAAGATTCTGTGCTTCGAAACAAGCAGAAGTAAATCCCCGTATCTTATTTCCTGTTCGCAACAATTCCTCGCTACGACCTGAGCAAACTGCTTCTTAACGGAACCCAGATTCCACTTGATTTGGAGGAAATCGTATTTTATTCCAGGGAGTTCCTGGTTTGGGTTCCAATGGATGAATATGCTGCAACTGCTCGGCGAGAACTGTCTTTCGCCTCAACGCCAAATCTCACCGTCAAATCTCACTCATCATCATCCTCCTGTCCATGGTGGCGTTCGAATGTGTGGAGGCGGAATTTTCCTTCGCATATACACAATTCATCCGTATTGCTTCCAAAATCTTCCCCTAGGTTCTATATCCTTTTTGTACGTCATGGAGGAAAGCCGCTAATTTCACGTCGACATGTTTGCCCAACACCAGTTCCCGAATTCAATCCCACCAGGGCTGGGTCGGCGTGGCCTGGGATTCATGGGCTCCATGGGCGGACGCGTTGACAACTGACCAGAAAAACCCGCACCAGGGGTGCAGAAATATCCAGTAGGTTTCTGTGGCCAGGGTAAGCATCCTCCGCCTTAGACATAATCATCAATTAGCGCCTTCGGAGCGAAGACTTGAGCATCATTATTCTACGCAGATCCTTTGACTGCGCTTGGTTCTTCTTCTCACCACCTCGAACATCAGCATCATTTCCGACTCTTCGAGTAGTAGCATCATCATCTTGTCCTGTCTTCGGCGTGACGTTCTTCTGATAATCAACAGGAGCCTTCAGCGTCTGAAAGTGCTGGTATCGGAGTGGATCCCTCGGAGCCACATCATAAGTACTCTTATTCACCTTCTTCTTGGATTTATGATTGCCCCTGAAGTTGATGGCAATGTCACTGGACTCTTTTTGATCCTTCCCGAGTGCAGGGAAATATTCGGAGAGAAATAATCCTATAAGAATTTCTATGTAGGGAGACCAGCGTAGTGTGTCGTTTTAGCTCACTACCTTCGGGCACGAAAACAAGGGGGAAAGTGGTAAAGCTTAAAACTGGGGAGCTCTCGGCTCTAACGGGACGTCATACACGTGTGATTTGGCGGGGTATCTCAGTAAAACGTGTTTGCGTCCAACACAGAGGCGCTGGAAACCACCTTAAAGGGAAGAAAATAGGAAGGAAAAGGAAAACAGGAAGAAGAAAGACGGGGAATAGATTTTAATCGGGGTACCTTCTTGCTACCAAGCTTGATGCTTGATTTTTAAACATTTGCGCTGCCTAAGCTGCTAATATAGAGGCTGAGCCAGTTCCCAAGGCGGTACTCATGGACTAAAACAACCCAAGCACAAAAAACCTAAACTAACTGCACAGAGTATCCCAGAAAACCTCAATAGTAAAGTCACCTCTACCCGTAGTCCAAATATACGCTGGCACCAACCAGTTAGCGACCCACCCGAACAGGTCAGTCAACCGCCGTGGCACACCGGGTGGTGCAATGATAAAGTAGTGGGGCCACCCACGGTGCGCTGCATGCCCATACCACCCGTCTCTCCGCGTGGCGAATTGGCGAATTGGTGACGGTGTTTGGGGTACCTTGGGTTGCGCACACGTTAATTTATCTCCGCCGTTGGGTGAGAGGGCCCCTTATGACCGTACAACACGCCTCCACGTGGGTCACCTCATGATTTCCTCTTATTCATGGCGCGCCTCCTCATGGGCGCACCTATTTTCTCTCGATTTTTCATCGTTGGTGTAAAGTCTCTGTACACCCTGGTCCTCTTTGAGGTATACCGCAAGCGGCGCGCGCACAAGCAAATCTGGCGAATACCAACTGCGAATTTCACATTGCAATTCCTCCAAGCTTTTAACGGTTTCCACCTTGCTTGGATCTGCGGCCGACATTTTCCGATGGATGACATCTATTATTCGTTTTCATCGATGGGGGAGGGGGAGTAGTTTCACTAACATAATCATTTTCTTTATCATTAACAACTCATCCATCATCCATACCTGCTTTGGGGGGAGTAGGTGAGAGGGGTACAGGTGTCTCTTGCCCACCATTTCAATACTTTTACGACTCCCTGACTTCCGGGGACATCACTTCTCCTTTTTTATGCATCAGGTTTTGCATGTACCACTCTTTTAGAGATGAATTATCCCTGATTCGCTTCAGTTAGTATAAATACGGACAGAAGGTGTGCTGAAGCAAATATAGCCTTATTCTCTAGAAGTTCCCCACATAGTGACAGCTCCAGAATGAGATATGTCAGTAATCTTCGGGGAGCACGGAGATCACTTTGTTCTGCTGCTCGGAAGTCAAGTTGGAAACTTCGGCCATCATTCGCATGATTTTGTCAGGATTAAACTTGGTGCGATAGATGGCCGTATTAGCCGTTTCTTCGGTGCTTACGTATATTCGATACAGAAATACTGCTTAATTAACGCCTTTGAAGCGATCATGGGCTTGGCTATGGTGCTGGCGTTCCTCGTCAGTCGGTTTCATGGACGTCGTCGTCCTTTATGTGAGATTAGGCCCGTGACCTATGGCTGAAGGAATTTGCAAGGTTTCCGAAACCGTCGTCGACGTCTTGCTAGTTATTTCGGGCGTTTAATTTTACGCAGTAGGAAGCTCTTGGGCCTAGTCACCCTGGTAATTTTCTTCCCTCATCAAGGGCCGACGAATCTTGGCAATGCTTTCCCTTTCGTTTCGGGTTAGTTCATTCAATCTAGTCTTAATGCGCTCACATATGGAAGCCTTCATATCTCTCAATATCATATTTTCCGCCGGAAGCACCTCGTGGCACACCTTCGTCAAGTTCTGCAGGCGAAGGATTAAATGAGAGCTTTTTCCTTTCGGGTGCTGAAGAAATTTCATCACTTCTTCAAACGCCTTTTGCAGCAGGTCTTCGGTCATGTACGTCTGGAAGAGCATGTAAACAATATGGTTCCAGTTACAGGTGTACCTGCAGCTCGATCGCAAGGTTACTTGGGAACTGTTTGTGCACAAATAGTCCTCAGCGTCGTGCTATAAGAAGAAAAACAGTCCCCGCACGGCCACAGCTTCCGACTTTTACATGTTGTACATGGCCTTGTTGAATTTGTTCAGTAATTCAAGCAGGTAAAGAGTATTTTTTCGTACACGCAGGTAGCTTGGGGGCGCGCGTACAAAAAAAGGAAGGCCGTTATATAGCTACGTAGTGGGACAGTCGGAAGCGGGCTTTGAAGGAGCAGCACAAGTGTAGCCGAAAGCTTGGGTCTCCCCGCGTTATGTTTGCGGCGGCTTCGCGGCATGCTCGCCATCTGCTTTGGACAAAGAAACGGAAGAGAAAACAGAAACGGAAGGGGGACCAAAAACAACCAGGGAAATTTTAATTGGAAAAGGTCTGCTACAAGATCAAACATTGGTTTCGGGAACTTTCTTGTCCCTCCCTTTTAACACATCGCTCGAAAACTACATCTTGACTACCGATTCCTGGCCGTATCCCACGCTGGGAGGAGATGCAGCCACGGTAAAAACAGGACCAATCATGGCAGTGGAACTCACGCCCGTCCACAGGACGAAAAACGTACGGCCAGTCTTCAAAATACCACAGGCTTGCGTCTTATCACATATTGTGCATCCTCACCTCGCACAGTCCAACAGCAGTCTCCAATACCCTCGCTTACAACTGGGCACTGGTCAATACATTGCAGAAGTCAACGAAAGTTACGTACACAATTCCGTACACAATTCCGTGCACGATTCCGTGTAAAAATACAGACACAAACAATTTTAGCCATACAAGGCACGGGCTCTATACACACGCACATTTTCACACCAAATAATGTCATAAGCAGTCATACCCCTTTGCAGTCACAAGAATTCACGCACCTCACCCATGCGCTTCACGGCCATAATCATATACAAATAACCCAAATGTGGGCAGAAGCGTTCCTTCGGCCTTTACTGTTCTATTTGTAAAATTGCTTCAATAGAGGTAGAGGTCAGTAGAGGTGCTCAGACCCCAGCTTGAGAGAATGCCCGTAAATCGACAAAGTAGTCACAGGCCGTAACGTAGCTCGGTCTCATACAGCGGATGACCCCTTGAACCTAAATAATTAGGCGTCGTTTTGGATTCAAGGTAGAACGCAGTGTGTGCTTAAGAGTTAGTCAGCCCCTAATCTTGTCACTACATGTAGGACCCATTTAACGGAAGCAGTGAGTGATACAACTTTTAGGTCTTTTAATTGACACAGAAAAAGTCCCTGAGTTCCGAAGCACTCGGGCTGGCTATCGTATCACTCAGTCGAGAATAGCTATAGGCAACCACGTGCCTGGACGGATTTAATTTCTTCGTCATCGGAGTCAACAGCGGATCCAACGGTCCCAGGATTGACTGGGGCGGGGGAGCTACCACGAGGGCCCGTGGTAGGACTTCACACCATCACAGGCCGATCTGGACGGCTAAAACGTGGGTGCCTCGCTGTATGGGCGGTAAATTCTCTGCATTCCATGCGTGTAAAGTAGGTATTGTAAGTTCATATAAAATTTTAAGCGATGAGCGCAGGCAGCGGGGGCAGAGTGCTGGAGGCGGGTGACACGTATAACGGCGGTTGGGGCGACAGCTACGGTGGCGACCGCTCTGTTCGAAGTCAATCGTACATGAAAATGAACAAAAACGACTCATTAAGGCTTGAAATCCGGCGGTCCTGCCCACACTGCGCCCTTCCTCAACATAAACTCCCGACCAATTAGGCTAATTCTTATTGGATTGTGCATTGGATAAACTCCACGATTTCGCATCTTCAATTTAAAGTAAAATACACTGCACAAATACTGTGTTGCCCATTTTGTCCAATGCTTTTCAAGAAAATGGAAGGGTATATGTTAATTAAATAACCACGTCCCTTTGAGTAAAAAAAGTTATTTCATGTTTTCTAATGTTCTAATATATGATGTACAGTACATGCACATTTTCCAGATTCTATCCTTCTCTCTTCCGCTGCTTGTGAACATGTCTATTACTTTGTGCGAGATTAGATTCTGTGTGAATAGAGTACACATTCAAGATAAATGTTAACAAAAAAGAGTAACACCTTTCCGTTTTTCCAAACACACCGCCCCTATCGTCCGTTATTTTGAAACAATGTACATTGTATTCATTTTGTTGGTATCCTGGAAAACGTGAAAAAATTGCGGACTTCTACTTCTTGATTTTAGGATCTGTAGTATAATACAACCTACCTGACTCGTACTATTGAGATATCCAGATAGCTAAATGGGATTACTGTACTTGAGGGATTTAATTCCGTTACTTCGGAATATTCCCTTATCATAACCCCTGGGCTAATCCATATTAGCCCGTCTCGGGACTCATATCAGATACAGAGTAGCTGGCTTAAAACAGTGTGGTATGGAAGGCATTATAATCACGTCTCTTTATATGGTGACTACCCCTACAACATTATTTCTGCTCTTTCTATAGTACAGTAGGTTAGGCTAGACTTGTTCTAGTCTCGCGTTGAAGTATAAAAGCACGTAATCACGTCTCATCGCGACCGTCTGAATAAACGCAACCTTCTCTGGAGCTTTCCCTGCGCGAGGTGTAGCTCCGCGTTCCGGATCTACTCGCTCCAGACGTCTTTCGCGCCCCGGTTGTGTCTAGTAAGGTGTACAATCAGACTCCTAGAACGTCTCAGCACGCGATAGCGTGTTGTCAACTCGGTTTTCCGTCCCGCGTCACAGTCGCCCGGAGCGCGATTGTACCCTGTCTCTTGGAGCGGTTCCCTGTGAGAGCTTTAATAACCCCTCCAAACAATAACCTTCTAAATAAAGCCCTATATAAACCCCCTGCGCGCGCTGTAGCGCCGCGTTCAGGCTTATCTCTGACTACTACGTCCTTGAAGCCTTTTAGTGCGTCTGAATCATCCCCGCTCTGTCGCCAAAGAGTGTTACCCATCCTTTACCCCCTCAACCTGCGATTTGCGCGCTGTAGTGCCGCTTCCCACACTGTATTCCTCTGTCTCACAACGCGCCGTGGGTTTTTTCTGTATTTGTGTCACGTCGCTAGTGAGAGCGACGCCCCCCCTCGATCTCGGTCCTTGACGCCAGTGAGCGCGTCTCCCCCGCGCCCGTCTCTATTTTCCTGACGCGAGCTAAGGGCCGCGTTGCATACCCTGTCCCCGTCCCAGACTCCAGAGAGTTTTTTTCCCCCTTTTCCCCCTGTCGCCAGAGGAAGCAACATCCCCTCCATCTATCACTGCTCTAACACCTCTGTCTCAGCACAAGAGAGTTTTCTGTCTACCTTGCTACCTCACAGAGCGCCCGGCGCTCTCTTTAGGCCTATAAAGTCCGCCAGATATCCTTACAACGTATCTGCTTCCCCGTGCCAGTAGTAGTAGGTACAGTTCAAGAAAGCCCCAAGGCCCCTTTCACGGTATCAACTGCTACCAAATCGAACGACAGTGCTCTAGTAGCATTATTATTGTACACATACTCCTTAGTTGGTGTGTGTGATACTACAAGTGGTCTCCCAACCTAGAAAGGTAGGATTTATTTTATCTTTCTTAGGCCCTAGCTACACTTAACTTAACGTTTACTGTAATACTAATCGGCCTCGAAGATGTCAGACCGCTACAACCTCATACCGAACCCTGCTCGGATGCAGCTGTTCGAGACAGAACTCACAAACCTGC
>JAVCKV010572855.1:0-32492 GCA_032274145.1 Herpochondria borealis | reverse complement strand
ATTCTTTCATCAGCCAGTCGATCAGGAGAGACGAGAGTGTTGAGAGTTGGTTATGTTGCATTGTTTTTCGTCCACTAACCCACCCGCCACGCAAGCCTCAACTCTCTCTACTAGAGGTACGGAGTTTTGAATCGAGCTAATCGATTCACAACTCGGAAGTACGGAATTTTTTTGGTATCGACACAACTAAAGGAAAGATATTATACGTGATCGTTAACACCGATACCCATCAATGGTACTACAACCATCTACCACCAGCCCATCAACAAAGTCTCCAAACCCAAACGCGAACCAACTCTCCAGAAGGCGAGCATACTCCACGAGGACATCACAGCTAGGATATGGAACCCCTAGTGTACCTCGCGGAATGCAGATGCCATTACACGGTACTGGAGAAAGAGAACAAGACGCCTAAAAAGTATAAGGGCAAGGCGAACTAGACGGCGGGCAACACACTATGGGTTAGGAGGCCGACAACACCGACGAACAGCCCCAAAACGATGTGGGCCTATGATCCGTCAAACGATCAGGACTGACTGTCTGACCGACCAGGTATCTACTTCACCTCACTGAAGGTTCTAACTGCGTCTGCACCGCAACTCATTGACACAATGTCACCAATCCTGGTAACCGAGAAAGCTAGCTTTTGTATTGTTTGATTCGAGTGTTCTCTGCGGTATGTACACGCACCCAACAACGTACAGTATAAGGAGATGCGCATCACGATGAATGCGCAGGCACTCTATGGAAACGTTGTCATTCACCAACCATTACTTTTAGACCAAACACCTGACATGCAGTATAAAGACACTTTCTTTCGCTTAAACATACCACCCATCAATCATCTCCTGCCTGTACTTCTTTTGTTGATAGAGAAGCTCAACGATGGCACCGTCAGAGTCGTATATGAAGGCCAGCTGATACAAATGTTGTCCAATAATCTGTTCCATTGGTTCCACAGCTATTCTCAACGTCTTTCCGAATGCCTCCTTGCTCCTGCCATTGAGATAGTCCAACCACTGTTGCAAGTCCTTCATATTCTTCTTTTGCATCGACATTGTCACGTCAAGAGCATAGTGGTTCAAACCCAAGAGTTCTTGTCGTTTCACCAAATCCACTGCACGCCGTGTCGCACTTTGTGGTCCTAGCATATGGGAGGGTACTTCGAGTAGCTCCAATCGCACCGCTCCATCTGTCTGCTGCAACCATGCAGCGCGCACATTGCCCGCTAGAAACTTGGATTCCACCTCAAAATCAAGCAGACTGTAAAATTTGATGGCCAATTCAATATCGCGCGTCTTGATGGCCATGTGATGGATGGGAGGACTAGGTGAGGCAAAGAGTACCGACGACTGCGGTGCACGATGATGCCCACGATGTACCGAAACAAAGGCTTGACAGCAAGCTGACAACATCAAAAGGGCCATTGCCAACCATTTCAGCTTGGCGTCGATCTGCATGGTACAATGGTGTGGTTGTAGAATGGTAGCAGAGCGCAAGAGAATGCTGGAGGACGAGCTGACAACAACGGCAGACTAGACAAGAGAGAGCCACAGAGAGCCACAGAGAGCCAATGGCTTCACGCAAAAAGATGAGACATCACGCGCGATCTTTTGTGTTGAATCTCCGGGTGCCCGATATACTTGCACCGGAAGACGAGGTACTGTGCTCTGGTTTCTCTCTAGCTAGGAGAAGGTCTCTAATAGTGGTACGAGTAGTAGAGAGATCAGAACGAAAAACGATGAGTAAGAGCCACTACAATGGTCTAGCAGCATCAAATCCGGCGAATGATGACCTACAGGGACTGTTTTCTAACCTTCTCGAGTTCCTCCCTGTCTCGGATAGCTTCAGCTGTTGTCAAGCGGTCCAACTCCAACATCTCAGCAGGCGATAATTCAAAGCCAGTAATGGCCCTATTCTCCTTCATTCTTGAAAGCGTGGAGGTTTTGGCAACGATTACTAGACCCTTTTGGAGACCCCACCTCAAGAGTACCTGCGCCGGTGTCACCCCATGTTTCTTTGCTGCTCTTGTCACTGCTTCCGCTTCAAAGGATGCCCCGCGAGTCATGGCTTTCGACGCACTCACTACTATTTTTCGTTTTAGAAAGTATCCAACATCCTTTGCTCGGTACATTGACGGAGACACCTCAAACTGATTCACCGATGGGGGAACCTTGACGTTAGCTCGGAGCAGTACTTCGTACTCCTCCGGTGTGAAGTTGCTCAAACCGAGACTCGAGATCTTTCCCTCAGTGTGCATATCTTCTAGTTCTTTGTAGGTTTCAACAAACAATCCAGGTACTGGCCAATGAATCAGAACCAGATCAACGCAATCGACACTTAGTAAGTGAAGACTCTGCTCTACACTCTCTCGCACAGCATGTCGACCTTCTTTCTGCGCTGTGTTCCATACCTTGGTGCAGATGTAGAAATTCTCCCTAGGGATACCACTCTTCTTGAGGGCCTTCCCCAAGGTTTCTTCATTCCCATAGAAGCTTGCAGTGTCAAAGTGACGATATCCAGCCCGAATCGCGGCAGCAATGATTTTCTCTCCAGTTTCATCATTAGGGATTTTGTACGTTCCAAAGGCGAGCTGTGGGATGGACGCTCCTGAATTGGTGATCAATACAGGTTTGTCCATAGTGGCGGTGTGTGTAGTTGAGAGACTGTGCTTGTGAGAAGCAATCAATCTATGCGTGAGGTTGAGTGGAGTTATCTTTTCACTCAAAATGAAAATGAAATCTGCAAATCGAGAATCTCTACCGTACCGTAGACTACACGTAGTCGATAGTAGATTCCCCGCGCTCATCGTATACGAGTAGACCTATTAGACTAATTCATGTACTCTTTTCTTGTACTCGGAGTAACATGGCCATAACTTTCGTAGTGGAAAGGTTGATACTGTCAGTCGCTATGTACAGTACTTGCCTTAACTTGAGTGCTTTCAGTCTGTGGTTCTCCATGACTTATAGCACTACATCGTCGATCCAGTTGTTGATGAGCTTCAAGGGAACCTCATCATCATCCAGGACAACAAACTGAATATCGCCGAACGGGCCATCTGGGTCACTGTGTCGCTGCGCCGCCTGCTTCGAGGCATCTTGAAGCTGTCTCTTGGATGACAATATCAAGGTGGGAACCACTCCAGGCTCTAGTCTGAGTGGTCTTGCTTCAATCTGCTCTAGTAGAAGTTTGGTATTGGATAGCTCCTCCACACCCGCTAATGCAGTCAAATCGACAATCGGATCCACCATAATGAGACCTGACAGAGGAACACTTTCCAGATAATACTGCGCCACCATAGACACCAACGGACCTCTTGTCATGAGAACCACCGATGGCATGACAGCAAGATCGTCTCTCATTTCGGCTAGTGCTTCTTCCAGACTAGTCATTGGCAGCGACTGTCGACAAACGTGAATACCGTCCTCCAGTGGTAGTCGGTCGCTCATTGCAGCGCTCCAAGAGCCCTCATATAAGGTGGTGGATTCGTCTTGGACATATACCAAACTGCATGGTTTTTCCGGGATGTCAGATAATATTGGAGGTTCATGTGATTCTGTCACAATGTTTCGCCATTCTGCAATCCGTTGCTGTACATGATGTAAGCCGTTTCTCGGGATAGAACTGTTACAAGGCTTGACTACAAGGCGTTGTTGACGAATGCAGAAGGCAAGCATAAGGTTTGAAGGTCAACAAACAGCTGATTGTTCTGGTAAACGAGTCACCCCATCACCATCCATCAAGAACCATCTTGCATTGAATCAATTCTGAACCTTGCTAGGGTTGAAGTTTTATGTTAGTCACTCCCAGTCCCCCCAAAAAGTTGGCCGCTCCAGTAATAATACGTGTGGCCATACGCTCTGCGTATTGGTTCTCGGGTACACCTGATCATAATTTGCCTTCCCAGACAGAACTACACTCCTGGCAGAAGCCAGTGACAACCTCTGTTTAAGATGTCAAACGGTTTAAGATGTCAAACGAGAGCATTATTTCTATCAGCCTAGGTTGTCAGACAACCTATGAACTCCTACCATACCCTTGGCGGATGTCAACGATACAGCTGCATCCATCACCGATTGCCAAGGGATACTTCCAATGAGAACCGATGGAACAATAAGAGTTCCTGGAGCCTACCATTAGTTCTTTTTATGTCAAAGAATACGACGCTGGGGCCGACGCCGACGTCACTGCAGTGTAATAGATCGTACTTTCCGCCGAAGCGCTATCATCACATACCACCACCAACGAGTAGCATCAAAAAGTGAATAATATTTTTAAAGCGTTTCGCTAACATCAACGTTGAATTCACTCATGATCGCAAGGAGCGCGTGGGTTAGACATGCTTTAGAAGCGGCGTATAGTGGCTGCCGTAACAACGTTTTAAAAATCTATTGTTTTTTCTTCACTCATGATCGCAATGTTGCTGATTCGATTGGTCATTCGAGTTTAGGGCCGTCTAAGCAGGGGTAAAAACTGCACATACATGTATGCCATACGAGGTTTGCACACCCAAGCTCGAATCAACCGCAGGCATAGCACTTTGGAGTAGATGTGTACGAGCCACACTTTAAAACTAACTGACCTTTGACTGTTCTAGATACTTTAGCATACGCCCGTGTCGGGCCACACAGAATCGACGACTGAGAACTTGCTCGAAAGCCGATTTGGCGCAGCATACGCCAGAAATAGAAACTGGAGTAAATGAGAGTGCCTTCGTGTCTGCTTCCGGGGGAGAAGGAATGCTGCCGAAAGGTCGTGACAGCCTATAAGCTGCAACACTGAATGAGAGCTTGTGTCTTTCGAAAGAGAAGAAATGTTCCCGAAAGCTCGTGATAGACCTTTTTAACGACGGGAGACTTTCATAGTATCTGAATATGCCAGGGAGCTTTTTAACCCTTCTCTCAATCGGGATGCATATGCATCTCGAAACGATTCGTCCTTGACAATATTTTGTTGCTTGGTCTTGTGCGCAACAGGATAGACGCCTTCTTCTCGTTCCTTGTAGTGATTCATTCGTATGCGATTCTCCTCCTTCACCACAATACTATTATTACTATCAACCACAATAATCTTGTGACATGCAAAGTAGACCACTCGACGTGGTCGTACAATCATTTTTTCGCGTCCTGCTCCAATCTTGCTTTCTCCAGACACGGTTGTTCCATGCGAATGGTCACGTCGCCATGTAGTGTCAATCATCAAGTCATCGTCGACGTCGCTAGTACTGTTCTTCATGTTGTTGTCAACATTGGCTTCAGTTTGGTTGTTGTCGTCGTGATTGGCACCCCAGAACCATGAGGGTAGTTGTAGACCTCCCATTTGGTCATCCGTTTGGTGCGAGGACAAAATCTCATCCAACGTTTCATTCTTCGCGACAACTTGAAAGTACTCATCCACATCTGACAATGCCAACCATGTCACATTCGCGTTCTGTGCACGAAGAATACAATCCATTTGCTGTGCGGCTTGGTGTGGTAGGTAGTCATACTTTTTGGGTGAAAGCAGTGGTTTGTAATTCCAAGGAATGTATGTAATATCGGCGGCATCCGGCAAGGTTGTTGCGTTGTATTGCTCATTGAGATAAATCAAAAAGTGTTCAAACCCAATCATGCGATGATACTCAATCCATTGTGCCAACTCCCAATGAAGTCCTCTAATCATGGTACACATGACTTTATCTGACGATTCAGCAGGTATTCCTTGTTGCGTCGCAATTTCATCCTGCGAATCACTGCATTGTTTCCATACAGTCGCATTGTAGTGAATGATTGAGTTCTTCTTACCAACATCATTCGCAACAATACCCGTAATGTTCTGCACCGTCAAGGGACAGGTAATGACAAATGTCCCACCCACTCCTTCATCATTTTCACGTTGACGCGGGTGTAAACGGGCCGGAAGTCCATCACAAGTCCATTTCGCCTCGACGGTCCATCGATAATACTGCCCCCGAAGATGTTCGGTGATGAGAACCACTCGATACTCATCATCGACTCGTACCAGAGACTGCAGTACAGGAGCAAATTTGCTTCTTTGTTGTATCCGGCTAATGGGCTCTTCCAATCGAAGCAGGCATTCATTCAAGTTGGACTGTCGTCGTCGTCGGGTCATGGTACTGATGGATGACGCCGCCGCCGTCATGTTCTTCCGACGCTGTGGGACAAACGCCGTATTATTCCGACGCTTGTGCTGCTGATTGGTGAATACTAGAACGGCGTTTTCGGCAGAGGACGACGCCTTGGGCGATGGAGCATCCGTGCTCCTCAACAGTTCTTCCCAAATCGACCCAACAGACCAAATCGATAAGCCAAAACATGCTGCTATCGCTATTGAAAATCGCATACACATGATATGCAAATATGCCCAAAATGAGAGAGAGCGAGCACTGTCTCTAGTGCTCAAAAAGACTGCGACGTTAATGACAGCTACTTTGGGGCGAGACAACACCGTCGTGAGAACGTTATTGCTGATGTGCTTCGTTTATAACAACCCCGTTACTGGAATATAAACACTAACAGCTGAGAAAATTGAACCGATGGGGGCAATCGGTTTGTTGCGAAGTTATTTCGTGCCTAGATCGGTAACAACAGAGAGTGTGAGAATTGGTTTCTTTGCAGTCATTTTGTGGCAAGCCGACCGTGACTAACTTTTTGCGCCCAAAAATGTCAGCTTCTCTTTGTGGAATCCGTAAAAGCGCTCCTTGCATGTCGCATCGGTATTACTACGGCGGTACAGTGTACAGTCTTGCTTCTTCAACTCATTCTTTCTTCATCACCCACCTAGAAGCACAAATTGTCTGTTGCCTCAATCTGATGGTATGTCAATAATTAACATAGAGATTCACACTGTTGCTGTTCATCAGTATATATGTAAGAGTAAAAGACAAAGTAAGCATCATGCTATAACAGCTAGTACTTTATACTCCCCATCACCGCCATGCCATATGATTTTTGATATGATTACAGAATATCTCTCAATATCTCTACTATTGGGTCTTCAAGCAACAGTGTGGATACAGTGAGGGAAGTTTCAGTCCTTTCAAGATCCATCATCTCAGCCAAATTGTAGTCTAAAACACCAGAATGCCCCGAAGAGATATGACATGTTGTATTTTGAAGATCCACCCCCAAGGCCTTGGAGCCTTGTTTGGGTTTTTAATGTAACCCAAACTGTGTTTGGTCCTCCAATTGAAAAGATTCAGCACCTTGCCTCTTGAGGCTTCCTTTCTCTCAGCACTTTATAGCCTTAATTGCAACACGAGCGGCATCCTTTGTCCTCCAACAAACTTCACATGTACTCATATCTTGCGCTTCGCACAGTTCCCAGTCCCTTTAGTGTTGCAAATAATTGCGGCAGAATTACTTGGCATGATGGATGCGCTCGTTGACTATTGGTGTTTTCAAGTTCTCGCGACCTTTCCAAATACATATCCACCTGGAGTGCTCAATGATCGTAAAAGCATGCTGGGTTCGCGGAGCAGGCACTGCGACGGAGCACGTGAAGGAGCTTGGGAAGGAGCTTGCGAGCCGATTCCTCTTCTTGATGATCGTGGGAAGAATCGTTGCCTGTCAACCCCGCAGCGAAGAGATCACGGAAGATGTACATGAGGCAGCAGAGGCTGATGAAGAACCAGAAGTACATCAATGTGCGTGTGGTGGCATGCTGGTTCACTGAAGTGGCAAGCTGGTTACGTGAAGTGGCAAGCTGGTTACGTGTGGTGGCAAGCTGGGTCTGTAAATATTGGGGGTTAGAAGACAAATCGCTGACATTCTCTTGATTGGCAGCTTGAATATCACGTGGTGGTCCGTCGCTTTCACCGTCCCGGAGACTGGGCGACTCAAGACTGTCTTCAAAAGCAGCGTCTGTTCCCTCTGACATGTTTGAACAATAGTTTTGAATTTGAAACACACCACCTCAAAGTTGTGAGCCGACTATTCGACATCGAAAATCAAATCCAAAATCCAGCAGTCATAACGGTACATGTGGCTCCCGAGACACACTTCGAAGGCTGTGTGGCCGAAGCGTGAACGAGGAAGCGTGAATCAGTCAAACTAGCATCCTCCACCTCTTACACTGTACGCAGACTCACCTTTACGATCCGCTTTCTCTCTGCTCGTTCTTTCTTGCGACTTGCCAGTTGCGAATCGACACGACGAGCGGGATTTGAGGATTTCATTGGCACTGATTCGTCCCAATGAACTTGTTTGGTCGGTGGTGCACGTTCACATTGCGTTGTACTAGAAGGTTGCTGGTTCTCCTCAATCCTCTCGTCAGTACACATCATGTGCTTCGCTTCTGGAGTATCTACTTCCAATGCATCGTTGGGGTTGCATCGTTTCTTTTCTTCCATCATGTCTGCGTAAAGGAGATGAGAGGACCAGCAGGCACAACAGCAACTGACGGGGTGATCGTGCTGCGGAATTGAGGCTTTTATTTTCTACGGGGACAGTAACTGGTGGCTGTGTTGGAATGTCACAGGGACACCAAGACTCTCGTTACTGCCCAACCCCGAACCTGTGATAAGACTATCGAAGGATACTAAATAAATGGAATTAGCCAGGGCTAAAAATATGGGATGGTTTCATTTGAGATTTGGCATCAAAACACGGTCTTTTTCATGCGGTTGTCGGCAAACTCGTTTTGAGGGTAAATGTAAGGTGGCGGCGGTGCCGCCCAAAAAAAAAGCACTACGGAGTAGGTACTAGCATAGAGATAGTAAAGCAGAAGACCGTGCTGACCTGCGTGTAGATGAAGAATGAAGTTTAGCAGTGCTTGCTCATAAGAAGTTCACGGCTAGCATGGGCAAGTTTGCTGCGGATTTGGGTAAGAGACATCACACTGCTAGCATGATGGCACTTCTTGAGATACATGATGCACCGTGGGAGTCCAAATATGTGAATCAAGCGCCATTTGTGTTGTTCCTCGCCTATATTTTTAGCTGTTGCTAATTATATTTATTTAGTATCCTTTAATCTTCTCATCAATCGCACAGTCACGAGGTAGACTCGGCGGGGAAATGAAGTATACAATGTCATAGAGTAGACGTATAACACGGATTAAATGAAGTAGACAGTTTTCTAGAGTAAACTAGAAGACGGATTGAATGAATTTTTCTATATCTTAGTAAGGGGCAAGGATAACGACCAACACCCCACAAATAACGGGCTTCGTCGCTCTTTGTCCAGAGAGACTGCTACGAGCACCTCTATAAGCGCGAACTGACTATCTCGCCCTAGCTAGCTAGCTAAGACAATTTAATAGGACTAGATGTGCCCTTTCCAAGGGAACATAGTACAACTTGCAGTCCTTACAACAGTTTGGCTATAGAATCTAACTAGCTTACGACTGTCTACAAGCTAGACTCCAGTGACATCCAATCTGCTAGTTCTCCTCGTGCAAGGAGGGAATTTCCCATCAGCGCCAGCATGAACCCTAGTCCTGTACGGGTACTCTACTAGCAAGACCATTGAAGTGAGTTCCCTCCATACGTGAGAAAAGGACTGTCATCTCATGTGCAGACAGCTTTCTGTGGAGCGCCATAAGTAGTATCCATCAATGGGCAGGATAAATAAAGGTCTGTGCAATACAGGTCTGTGTATTACAAGTCTGTACAATGTGAGTCTAGAGTCTAGCCTAAGCTTGTTGGTGTGATCTGACTACTCAAATCAATACAAGTTGGTGTATGCAGGAGGTGAAGTACTAAGCAATTGCATGCTTAACATGGGTTCTAAAGAGTTTATTTGCTGGTCTATGTGAGCTTGTCTTTTGGTTCACTTGCATCATGCATCTTGAGAAGCGCCATTATGGTAGCGTAATGTCTCTTGCCAAAACTCGCGACAATATTGCTCATTCAAGAAGCATCATAATGGTAGCGTAATGTCAGTCACCAAGACTTGTGGCAAAATTACCCGCCATCATGCTAGCTAGCATGATGTCTCACACAAAGACCTGCAGCAAAATTACTCATTGGAGAAGCGCCATCATGCTAGCTAGCATGATGTCTCTAACCAAGACATGTAGCAAAATTTCCCATCAGAGTCATGGTGCATTTCCAGGAGGTACCACGAAGGTAACTCCATCATGGCGCTTCCTACTAACTACTAATAGACACCTTTCACAAAAGATTTTCAGTATTGGACTGGCTTATCATTGGAACTAGATGGAGCTCCTTCTGGACACGCTTAGAGGATGTTGGAGAGGGACTGCTATAGGCTACTACCTATCAGGCGCACCAGGTACCAAGTTGCACTCGGACTTGAAGCCATGCTTTGTTCCCAAGCGGATAGTATTTAGCGCTTCCTACTAACTACCAGTAGACAACTTTCGCAAAAGGCTCAACATTACTATCTGATTGGCTTATCATGAAACTAGACGGAGCTCTCTTCTGGATACATAAAACACAACTCGAGGCCACCCCCAATCTACTGGACGCTTTCGGCGTCAACAGACTCAATCAAGCGACAAATGCGAGGGATAAAGTCCACAATGTCAGCTTCGACGTCCTGAAGCAAGTTCCACATGTTTCTGTCGCCTCTCTTGTAGCCACAAATCACTCCGCGAGCGGGGCGGTCCTTAGAAAGGAAGTGCTCGAGGAATTGACGGAGGGCGGCCTCTTCCGTTTCGATGCATCGGAGCTCAACGATTTCGTCGTAAAGACCAGCAATGTAGAAGTACCCAGCGGGTGTCTTGTTGATCAAATCCATGTAGTCATCCACTGGATCAGCATCCATGATATCGACGAGAAACTTGGAGAAGAGAGTGAGGCTGTTTCCGGAAGAGGCGGAAGACCCATTTTTGTCGTTGCTCTTGGAGCGAAGCAACTTCATGATCATTGATTTTGGTTGGAATCCCATGGTGTGTGTTGTGATTGGTGATTATTGCGTTGAAGAAAAACAGGTTCACGGAGAAAGGGAATGGATTTTTGTGAGGTCAAGAAGTGATGGACGAAAAGCTAACTTTTGCACTCCGTGCATGTTTCACGTAGGACGTAGGCAAGCTGGTAGAGGAGCAAGATCCTATCACACTTCTTGCCACGCGGGATTCCATAGCAATCATTTGGCCACGATGCGGGATTCCATAGCAATCATGATCAACGTCTTTTTCAAGATCAACGCTTTTCATGAAGACGATTCACAGATACAAGGGGGCTATCAGACGGGCTCCACCATAATCATACCAAACTTTCACGTTGATCACTGTGGTAGAGTTGTCAGAGAGCGCTTGAGCCAGATTCAACAAAAGAAATATATGTCATACGTATTTGTAGTTAGAATATTCAACAGTCCTCCTCTGGAGAGAAGTCGTCGTACATACCCCCGCGCGAGAATGCACGCAACGCACCCGCCTTTAACGTTCAAAGAGACTTGGCGTCTCCTTCAAGATGGCAAATATGGTACTGGTATAACTCTTCTTTTCCAATTTGGCCAGCACCTCGGCGTAGCAAGACTCATGTAGATGCAATCGCGACAATGCCACGGGGCAGCATCGCACGAGGGAGCGCATGTGATCCCAGCTCACATGCTTCTTGTCCAAAAGCTCGAGCGCCAGTTCACCCTCCCTATTGGTAATAGACGCACCCTTGGGGTAACTAATGACTAGGCCCGCAATGCGATTCTGCCATTCCCTGGAATTGTCCGCGAGGCGGACTGCAACATGAAGGGGTAAATCACCGTTGGCGTCCATTTGATAGGCATAGTGAGGGTTGAGGCTCAAGATGCAATGAAAGAAGTAACTCTTGCAATGCGGATCCTGTCGAATACACTCATGTAGAAGGGGATAAGTTGCGAGATCAGAGTCTTTGGCAGCACCCAGGACAACCAGCATCTTGTGCATACATCGCCACAGCGCGAGAGAGTCCATGGGACGCCACAACCAAAAGCGTTCCACAGAAATTGACTTTGTAGGACTGCAATATGGAGATGGATCTCCGTTTGCAACAGGACTCTTGGGTGGTGGCTTGAGCTTGAGAGCCGATGATATGTAAGATCGGTAGTTTCTAGATATCTCCTCCAACAGGGATCTTTCAAGATTTTCTGTACTCGATGCCTGGAATAGGAGGGCAAAGTCTGCCTTAGTGATCTTGGGCCTCACATTGCATGCGAGGACAACTGGTATTCTATGACGCCGATCCTTCATTGCAAGCGCTGAAGCTGTCCGACTGGAGCCAGCAACATTAAGCATCATGGACATGACGTTCTCCTCGGTGTCGCAATGGACACATATATGAAAGACATTCCAGCCATCAAAGGTTTCTTGCAAAAGAAGAGTGTCCGGATCAACTTCTGCCAAGAATTGAATGACTTCGAAGGACTGTTTCGCATAGCAAGCGAGATGTATTGGAGCTCGCTTATCATTAGTCAACAGACGAATGGCTTCTGGTTGAGCCCGCACATACGCATCGAGAACATTAACAGGAACATCTCGACGAGTGCATAGAATGTGCATGGGAGTGAGGTGAGTTGCCTCAATGATCAAGTCATCCTCTGGCAAGCATTCTCCGTCCTGCTTCATCCATGTTGTGTAGTTAACCGTCTGTGACCCCTCCTCAGGACACTCTTCCAATCGTTTGAGGACTCCGTTCCAATTGGAATTATATGCAAGCTGATGCAGGCGTGTGGGGCGCGGATATCCCTCTGACATGTCGTCGTCGTTGCTGTTGTTCATGGTCGCCATGGTTCAATGATGTCGCTGGAAGCCATTTGTGTACAGTATACTTGGAATCAATCTATCTTCTTCATGCGGTATTGAAGTTGACGTTAGGGTAGTACCGTAGCGGTACAATATAACAGTGTGTAGCACTACAGTATGAATGCAAAATGCGAACAGGAAATCACCTGACCTGTTCTAAATTCGAATCTGTACATGTACATGTAGTTGGTGGATGCTACATTGATGCTGAAAGCTCGGTATCGACATCGAGAGAAGACGTCATACAGAGATCTATTATATATAGGGGGAATTCTTGGCGTTTGTATGCCTTCGTGATCTCCCGCGCACACGATGTAGCTCAGTATGGCGGCGGCATACCGCGTCCCATTCCTGGGGGAGGTCCAGCTCCAGGTGGTGGAGGAGGAATCCCCATTCCCGGTGCTCCGACGCCTGCTATTGGAGCTGCTCCCAACCCAACGGGAGCACCACCACCACCAGGAACAGATCCTCTGCCAGCACCTCTTGCCATTCCAGGACCTCCTGGTGCCAACCTTCCTGTAATACTTGGAGGTGGCGGACCCTCCACTGCCAGACTGACAACGTTTTCTCCGCGAATCAGCACTAGACCAAGTGATCTCTTTTCCAGACGCTCTTCCACTACCGCACCCTTGCTTCGGAGCGTTCGAAATTCCTCTGCTTCACTCAAGACCAAGTTCATGTGCTTGTCAAAGGCTAGGAAAGTCCCTAGAATTTCCCTACCATCTTGTAGAGTGACTCTCAGGCGATGTTCAACATATCGCAATAGCTTGCTTCCCTTCCCGCTTGGCTAAAGGCAAGAGAAAGAGTCTTTGGTTAGACGCGCATCAGTTTCAGTGCACACGATCAACTTGTTTCTTTGAAGGTTCAACCACATTAGTCAAGATTCGTACAAATAATGAACCGTTTCAACAACAGAAAGAGTCACTCACCATGGTCAAAGATTGAAATCAAAAATACAAAAAGCTCCGTCGCTGTATGTCATGGTGATCGGCGGTGGTTGGGCACGTTGGGTTCCCGCCTGTGCTTCGTTCGTCTGGGAAAGATATCCGAAGATACAGTACTTCGTACCAGTGCGAGTAAATCCGCTGGGCAAATCCAAATCGTTTTAGGAGAGCGAGAGGGCATTCGAGCACACGCTAGACTATAGACTATCCCTATACCCTATCGCAGATCAGTCTTCAATCTCCTACATGTACCTAAATCTGGACGAAGCTTCTTACAGAAACCCATGTTGTCCTCGTCTCTATCCATCGCGACAGCATACTTCGACACAGCAAAGATTCGTGCTACTTTGACGTGCCAGTCCAATGCCTGCAGTAAAGAAGAAAGATACGTTCCGCTAGATTGCCTCTATAGTGAACTACCTTTTGGTTATATATACACTTTTAAATAATATTCAAAGCACTACATCATATTCATCAATTGATCACCCGCAAATTCTCACATCACCGCCTACGCCTCTCCCACATCATTGTTCAACACAGGCATTTGAAATTTCCACTTTTGCCACTCACTGTCGTCCAAAATCAGTTCCACCATGGAATGAGCTACGTTTGATCGAGTAGCTTGTCCAGCACCAAATAGACCAGCCTTCGGTTTCGAAAGTAACTCGTAGTTCGACACTTCGCCATCGATCAAGTCGTCAGGTCGCACCACACTCCATTCGATACTGGTTTGACCACCAAGTTCGTGAAGAGCTAGCGCGGCTTGCTCATTATCAACATGGGGTGGGACCAGACATCGAAGGATACAGAGAAGCACCCTCTCACCGAATGGACGCTTGTCGTCTGTACCACTAGGATTGACGACGCCATTAGACCCCATGAGAATGAACTTGGTCTTCTGCTTGGGGCCGACAGCTGACGTGAGACGATTCACGGCATCGGTAACTAGTCTACGAGGCTGTCCCCAAATCCCCTTCCAGTCCAAGTTGTGACCTAGACAACTGACAATGGCGTCGCAACCCAATGTAAGCTCTTCCAGTTTGCTTTGAGGGAGGTCAAGTAGAGCAGCCTCGGTAACCTCCAGCCTGTCACCAAAGTCGTTTCCTGTTAGAAGTGCATTCAACCGCTCCTTGGATCGAACGACCGTTCGCACCTTTTGACCCCGGTCAAGGAGCATTTGGACAACATGCCTTCCTGTGGCCCCAGTTGCCCCGACGACGAGAGTGGTGGTTACATCAGTCATGGTATTGTCGTTGCAGGTTTCGTTGCTTTGCGTGCTTTCTGCGAATGTGAATTTTGTGAGGAAGCCGCAAAGCAAGAGGATGATGGCAAACAAGGACTTCATGATGGGAGATCTTTTGTTGCGGGAAGGTTCAAAGAGCTTCGACCGATCATTGCATTTGCAATTATGATGCTCTCAAGAACATTCAAGAACGCTGGCGGGACTAACGTTGCAGACATTTCTTGCATTCTAAGATTCCTTTTTGCTACTTTGTCATTTAGTGCTTCGTTTACGCGCATGCCTGAAAGGCTCTCTAAAGGTACCATTAGAACTCGCGACCTTAGCGATCTCTTAGATCCACCAAGTTTATAAAGCGTTCAATAACCCCTCCTTACAATGCAGTTACTCCGGCTTGACGTCTTCCTTGTCACAAACTGGTTCGCCAATCTTTAGAATCTTGACAACATCTCCTTTCGAGATGGAACCTCCGTAGGCAATTGCATTCTGCGCAAAGTACACATCCTCCGGGTTGTGACCTAAGGTACGAAAGTCAGCTAGTGTCTTCAGCGGTTCATCGTGAACTTGGCCTGTTTCTTGATCCGTGCATGATGATTTACACCGTGGACACCCCTTGACAATGTGAAGATAGGTGCTACCAATCTGAATCACCTTCCATGTATCCTCCTCAAAGGGCAGTGTATTTTTAATGACAATGTTGGGTCGGAAGCGAGCCATAGGAATGGGATCCTTGCCTTTCTTTTGAAGTCGACGATTCACTTCCTGCAGGGAGGCCTCACACGCAATTAGCACGGGAAATCCATCCGCAAGGGCCACGTTTGGTGGTGTACCCCACCAAGTACGAGCTTCTGGTGGGACATAGGCATCATTCGCCTTGAGTGGAGCCACCATTTGTGTCAACCGAATACCAGGAACTTCGTCTCCAGCCACATCTCGAAAGAACGCTGCTGCGTCGTCTCCCATGTCCACGACTTGCACCACACGATCCCACAAGCGCGCCTTGTAGATGGGTCTGTCCTTTGCATCAAACTTCGTGTGCACAGTCATCCCACCCGTTTCTCCCCGAGAGAGTCGCAATAGATCGTCACGGAGGTACTTGGCAGTCACAGTAGCCAACAAGGGGCATTGCCGCTGTGTAATGAAGCGATGGGTCGGATCGTTCTTCAGAAAAGAACCATACGATGGTGGGGGACTGGGACAGACGAGCATGAACCGTCGATCCTGGAATAGACCACAGTCATCAATTTGTACAGTCTTTAGGTCGACGGTCCGCAAGGACTTGACGGGGTAAATGGAAATGTTGGAGACTTGTGCCTCCTCCGAAATGACGCTGGAAAAGAATGAAAGCTGCAACTTGGCCCACCATGTTGTCAGAAGTCGCTGCGTGCCTCTGTGAAAGATAGCTATTGCTAAGATCAAGGTAGCGAATGTTGTTGGGTGCTGCAAGTGTTCGATTACAGCGTCCATTGTCAGAGAATCCATGGTGATGATCATGGTGTTTTGATATCTTTTGATGGCACACACAGTACAGTTGAAGATACGGAATTTGGCATTCTGGAATTTGACAACTTTTTAAACTATGAAGTGGCTGGCGTACAGAGCCATATTTACTATCATACTGTAGTGTATTCATAGTCCACCAAACAGTGATTTATGTACCAGGTAGTTTCGAGTCGTTATACGAAGTAGCAACAACAACAACAACAACAACAACCAGCAACTGCTACAAGCAACAACAGGAAGGGCTCGATCAGCAGGAAATCCACAAAGCAACAAGATCAGCAGCAGAGGAAGCAGAGGTACAACAACAACAGCACCAACCAACGTGAGAGTCGTTTGGACAGTCGTCGAAGAAAAAGCTGCCTCGAACAGCATGGGAGATAAGGTCTTTTTATGTTGAGCTCTACCAGCAGGGCTTTGCTAACCCTAGCTCCAACCTCTTATAATATTGTTCGGGGTTCAAGTGCCAAATCCCTATACTGTCGATGATTTGGCGGCTGCTGCTGTGAAACGTAGAGCAAACCTGGAGTGTCATGACTTTGAAATCATGATTAACCCAAGAGAAACCGGTACCGGTACAGCAACAGCTGAATTCCATCATCCTGACTCGCACCTCACAGGGAAGCCCTGTTTAGAATTGTCCAGCCAACACGACATTCCCATACTAGGACTCGAAGAATGACTCCAATCACAGTCCCATCACGGCACTAAAATGTGAGGTCATGACAGAGTTTCTCCGCTCGAACGACACTGAAAACGTCTCCCACAAATTTGCTCAAATTCGCCACTTCACTTTATAATTCAGAACCTCCACTTAACACAATGATGAACAGAAAGCGTTTCGGTCTGAGAACAAGGAAGACAAAGACCAGCAAGGTCCTTGAAGCTATCCAAAAAGACCAGAAGGAGAGATTTTCAGAAGGAGAATGCTTTTCAAGATCATCATGTGCTGGCTCGGTGCAATCGAAATCCAGTTTTGCCAGCTCTGCCCAATCATCTCGTGCATCCACATCTTCCGCATCTAGCCGCAGATCAACAGCGTCAAGTGCATTCCGAAGACGAGAAGAGCCTGACAGCGCTTTCGGTCCGCAGACGGGACTTGTTTCTCAGCTCTGGGAGGATGACATTAATCACAACGAGAAGCGCTCATCAAGTGACGAGTTCTTCCTTGATGGCCTCTTTGTTATTGCTCCGGATAGAGAAGAATCCATAGAGGACTTGTTCAAGAAGGAAAATGCAGCGGACTTCTTTCTACCTTGAGGAAGAGCACATCATGATACAACGGGATGTCTCTACTCTCGGCAACAGCTACAGCTACTTCGCATAAACGATCTATTAACATCTATTTGAACAGACCAACCATATTTACTACTGACTACATGGCGTTTCTGTTGGGTTCTCTACGCGGCTCTCATGTGAAACATGATTTCCTTCTCGCAGTCTTTCCATTTTTCTCCGAGGGAATCGTAAACCTGTATGAAGGAAGCTACGATGGCTGCATACATACAGCCAGAAATGCGAGAACACATGCTGGTTTCGATTTGCCAGATTCGGCTGTCGAAAGTGTGGTGACAAGTAAATTACGAATAGCCAGAAAAGCCTGTTTCTCCTGTTGGTCCATTTCATACTGGCTTCTTGTCGTTGTTTGTCTTTCCAGCAAGCTGGAGTGTCTTTCTTACCTGGTAGTGTGCGGCAGCAGAAGGTGGTATCAAACACAAGACAGTTTGTTTACAAAATGTCGCCTATTACATGTAGTATTTCACGTTCAGTATTGTCTGGTCCAACGCCGTTTCCCTGATCTGTTAACGAATATCAAGTTCATGCGAAGGATGACCCCACCATCCATGGTTCGGTTATGTTCTTGGATCGGTTATGCCCGAAAACTGCTAAGTACAGAGTACAGTACGAATGCACGGTACGTGTACATGTACTGACTGTACTGGTACTGGTACTGAACCACTGGCTGGCGCGCCAGATTTGAATTTGAAATTCTCCAACCTCCTCCCACAAAAATCCAACAATGACGGATCGCTCCTGGCGTTGCAACGACGACGATCCACCAGTGGTTGCTCCTCGCCAAGAGGGGATTTCTCCCAAGTCTTTTCACAATGCAGGCAATCGTCGTCCCCGTACTCACTTGACCAAACTCCTTCAGGAATCGGCAAACAGTGTGATTCGACAGCAACGCAAGGAGGTGTCGCAGCAAATCAAGCTCAAACGAGCCGCCTTCAAGGCAGTCACGTCTCTCAAAACATGGCCTTTACAAGAAATGGCTCTCAAAGATTTGAATCACTGGAGTTTGGTGCATCTAGGAAGCAATCACAATAATCAGCAAGCAGTCGTTGATGCTATTCCTGATACAGATGTTGAGACTCACGGAGATTCTACGGGCTTGTCATCCTCGTCCCTCGAGGAACCCAAACGAGTGCGTCGAGGAAGAGATTCTGATGACGAGCAAGATTTGTCTCCTCGAAAGTCAACGCTGCGACACTCGTACCAGCAAGACTTTATCAAAGAGCGCGAGTTGCTAGCTGGATTAGAGGATGATGAGAAATTGCATTCAGCTCTCTGGTGTATGGAGCCTCGCATCTTTGCCATTGAAAAGAATGCTGCCGGGAAACGCAAGTACCTGGTGGGTCACTTTGGGCGCCTTATGGACTACTACTGGCGTAAAAGTGATCCGAAACAGCGACACTTTTACGAGTTGATTCGAGAAAAGACTCCGTGTCGTTTGTACTTTGATTTGGAGTTTTCCAAGCCAGCAAATCCTGATATTTCAGAGCAAGACACTGAGCTTCTGTTAGATGAGTTTGCAGCGGAACTCATGCACGAGTTTAGGACAATGTACGAGATCGACCTGACTCGAGATGATATTGTTGATTTGGATTCTACGACCGACAAGAAGTTTTCCCGTCACTGGATTGTCCATCTGCCCGGCGGTGCTCTGTTTGCCGATACCACAGCTGTGGGTCGTTTCGTTCGCGTCTTTGTAGGGCGTCTTGCGGAAGCGCTTGCCACTGGTCAAATGGAACGAGAAATGCTTGCGAAACATTTGTTTGTCAACGCAGCACCCTCCAAGGCTAAAGGACAGCGACAAGCATCCAGCAAGAGTTGCTTCATTGATCTTGGCGTCTACACTCGTAACCGACTGTTTCGTGTCTTGGGTTCTTGCAAATACGGAAAGCCACCCTCAGCAGCCTTGAGAATCGCCTCTACCAATACCTTTCCCCTTGATGTGAGCAACGAAGGATTCTACCTCCCAGCAATAGCAGCGGCGAAGACTACGCAGCATGATACAGCGGAACTCGTGAGTCCGGTTATTGAAAGGATTATTGTGTATGTGAAGGTCTTGGTATGTTATACTCACATCAGCTTCAACAGGACGACGATATGAAGAAGTTTCAGTCGTCTGTCGACTGGACAGCGCATGCTGATGCTCTCGCAGCCACCTTGGTGGTCCCGATGAATGTCATGAAGCGAGACTTTCCTATCTTGCACGATTCCGAAGCTGCGAAAGTCGTAGACGAGGCTGACACCACTCCTCAACTATCTTCCTCCTCCTTAATGGCTGCCAATGCTTCTTCAAAATCAGCGGTCTCGACAGTAAAGGTGGGGTCATCTCCGTTTCCATTCTTGGACAGGTACGTCCTCCAAACACTTGCTACGCGGCATGGCATACAAGGCAGCATTCGCGGTTGGTCAATTGACTACGTTGATGATGCAAGGAAACATTACAAATGTATTGCATATCAGATGAGTCGCAATCGGTGGTGTGAAGCGATCGGACGTCCTCACAAGAGCAACAATATTATGTGGACAATAGATTTTACAACTATGGATGCCACTCAAGGCTGCCACGATCCCGACTGTCGTGGCATGCGCTTTCGAGGTCAACCACACCCGCTACCAGATGATATCCAGGAGGAGTTGAGAGATGCACTCTTTGAGCATGAGCTGGTGCAGTTGGACGAGGCAGAGCTTTTGAAGAAGCAACCGAAGAAGCAATCACCGAGGGATCAGTTTGAGTTTGACGATGAAGAATTTGAGAAAGCGCTGTTGAATCTGAAAATTAATGGAGAAGATACGCCAAAAAAGAGCAACACAGAAAACGCAATCAAAAAGCCAACAACTCCAAAATTTGACTCAATCGACGACGGCGACTGGATGAAAGCCCTCGAATCCAATCCCGAGCTCTTCCCCTAATCATCAGCTGGTAAACACAGTCTCACGCAAGTTCTGGAACACTTTCGACAAATCCATCTTTGTGCCGTTCTCTGCAGCTAGTTCCGGCTCCGCGTCCTCAACGTGTTTGCGCATACAAATCTTGGAACATCGTTCTTTGCCCAGAAAGAACCCCTTGGTGGAGTACCGCCGACAGGCAGGATCGGTAAACATTGCATCATACCCTCTCTTTTCGTAAAACTCCAAAGCCGATTCATTGTCCATCTCAACTTCTAAAACAATTTCATTGTAGTTTGTCCAACTACCAGCCACGATTTGTTCACAGGCTTGCACGAGTTGGCCTCCGATTCCACTGGATCGTGCGTCGCACTTGACGGACAGATTTGTGAGAATAGGTCGCAGTGGGCCCTTGCGGCGTTGCCTTGTCCTTCTCACGGGTTGCTGTGGGCCATTGTTATCCTTCTTATCGTCTAGAAGTCCATAAGGACGTTCCGAGACTTCACAAAAGCCCAAAATCTCACCGCGTACAAAATCGTCATCACCATCGCTACTACCATTCTGAATGCGATCCAAGTCCAAAATCAGAGGCGTACTTTTCGCCACTGCTGGGGTGGTCATGGGAACGACTCGTCGTGCGACAAACATTTCATTTTTGCCCTCGGCGACGGTGCGTCGACGCAACAAGTCATGTGCTTGGATGGTACGAAGATATCCCAGCTGTACCTTTTTCCATGGACTATAATAGAGTAGTGTGTAAAGGTAGGCAGGTAGGTTGGGTGTGAGCTTCATGATCAGAGTCTGATTAGCGTGAGGTCTTCCAACCAACCATGCATGTTGTACTTACGGAGCTTGTTGATATCCTTCATCGTTATTAAAAAAGACATCTATACACATGGCCGCAATCTCATCAAAGATCTTATCATTCGGTCGATCGCTCACTCGATCAATAATGTACGGAACTCCCGCGTTAAGTGATGTTGTCTGTTGTTCGTTGTGCAAGAGAGGACTCAGCTCTAGTTCTGATATCTTCTTGAGGGGGGTTGAGGAGACCAACGCTTCAACATACTGACCGCAGATGAATAGAATACTGAGCCATATTTGTGAAGATTGCATTGTCAAAACTCTTTACGCGCCTTTGCTTTGCAGATTATAATCTAAACACACAATCAGAGACAATCACGAAAAACGGAAGTAGAGCAAGTAGAAGGAATGGCAGCGAGATGGCGGTATAGCTCTACCAAAGAAGACGATGCCTCGACTTATTCCACTGCTGACAGGGAACAGATGAAGAGTCAGTGGAATTCAATGGCGAAATACTGGTACCATTTTTTGCTTCCAGCTGTGTCTTGCTGACGACAGCACCTTGAACATATCTGTTCTGGACGTTATAAGAAAACGGTAGTTGGTTCCTTCTTTGCAGTGAAAAGCAAGGACTGTAGCATATATTTTGCTATTTCGCTAGCTTCATTTTTACTATACCTATTTGACGAGAACACTTGCTGCAGAATACTTTCAGGGACACCCGGCAAAGACAAAACAAAAATCTATCCATATGGGTGTTTTACCGGGTGTCCCGCATATTGACAGTGCTGCATGAAAGGTGAAGGAAGAAGTGTCACTGAAAAACGAAGAAAAGAGAAGTACGCATTGGTTGTTCTAGTGTCTTTCCTGTAGCAGTTGTGTACATCCTCCTACTTCGGTAGATTGTTCTTCTTCCGCAAAAGCAGTTCTTTTCGAAGCACATTGTGACATTGCCTTCACATAGCCAGCTGACGCCCCATTGCAGACGCGTCAATAGCGGCTCGTCACCATTGAGCACGTTGTTGTTGAAAGCAAGGTGTAAGGCCGCCTCCTTAAATTTCTTTGCTCCCCACCGACCGTGGAGTCTGAAGGAAAGAGTGAAGCGTGTTGTCTGTCGCCCCCCAATCTCTGCAATATCTGCAAAAATACGATACTAAAAAGATGGAAGTCACCTCAACGGAAATCATTGAAGAGGCTGCTCCAATGCACCATGCTCCTGATGCGACACCCCCAATAACAGAGCCTTCTATGGAGGTGATTGTAAATATTTCGCAACGTCTCTTGGGGCTACGGGGATCTCCCCCAGGGACATTAGCATCGCTCGCGGAACACGAAATTAAGCTGCTGTGCCAACGAGCTCGCCCCATTCTCTTGTCTCAGCCCATGCTGCTCGAACTGGAGGCACCTCTCAAGATCTGCGGTGACGTCCACGGTCAATACACAGACTTGTTACGGTTGCTCGAGTACGGTGGCTTTCCACCCGAGTCCAACTACCTCTTTTTGGGGGACTATGTGGACCGCGGGAAGCAGTCTCTAGAAACAATCTGTTTGCTGCTGGCCTACAAAATTCAGTACCCAGAGAACTTTTTTATTCTGCGAGGCAATCATGAATCGGCGGGGATTAATCGAATCTACGGATTCTATGATGAATGCAAACGAAGGTACTCCATCAAGTTGTGGAAAACATTCTCGGATGTCTTTAATTGTCTTCCTGTCAGCGCCCTAGTGGACGAGAAAATTCTATGCATGCATGGGGGTCTATCACCCGAGTTGAATTCTCTTCAACAGATTGCAGATCTTCATCGACCCTGTGATGTTCCAGATGTAGGACTCATGTGTGACCTGCTGTGGAGCGATCCTGATCCAAAGTGCTCGGTAAGTAGCATTGGGGAGACTCTCTCTTTACATTAGCTCTGGATGAGAGCTACGCTATATTCACATCGTGCGTGGTTGCTGATTCTCACTCATACATGTCCACATATTAGGGATGGGCTGAAAACGATCGTGGCGTCTCGTTTGTCTTTGGGGCAGACGTTGTTGGAAACTTTTTAGAAACACAGGATTTAGATCTGCTGGTGCGCGCCCATCAGGTGGTCGAGGATGGGTATGAATTCTTTGCGGGTCGTCGCCTCGTAACTCTATTCTCTGCTCCCAACTATTGTGGCGAATTTGACAATGCTGGAGGCATGATATCGGTGGATGACAACCTCATGTGTTCCTTCCAAATATTGAAACCTAGTACAAGGTCATCGAGGTTTGCCAAGAATAGCAACAACAATGCGAATGCTGAGGGGACTGCAAATAATACACCTGACGGTGGCGCCAACCCTGCTACAAGTACATAATCACTGATGCTTCTAGATATTCTTTTTTGTTCTGTTGTAATTTATTGTTTCCTATTCTCATGAACACTTTCTTTCCAGACAACGACAACGACAAATACTACTGCAAACCAGACGAATTGCAAAAAGTAAAAAGAACGAAAAAATACGCGCATCGGAAGAACCCAAGGAAGATCGATGGAAGGGAACAGAACAAGGTATTACAATAGTACGTATAATATTTCTACGGAGCGGGCGCCTCTTTATTAAAACAGCAAGGCTCGACTGCGTTGTTGTTGTTACTTAGCCGTCATACTCGCAGTGATCCAGCAGCGCCTCTTCAAAATGCGTCAGTTGTCGGCTCCCCTCATAGATTTCCGGCGGTGCAGTATCATCTGCCGTCTTGAAAAATATGGCGGGGAATCGATTCGTCAAAAACTCTTGGTGCAAGTCATTCGTGGATCCATCAATCGCAATGAACTGGACCATGTCTTCGTCTCGATACTTGGTGGCAAGCTGCTTGAAGGTCGGCCAAAACTTTCGGCAGTGCTTACACCAATACGCATGCACCAACACAACAATTAACTTGTTTCCCGATACTGCTCGGACCATGCCTTCCAGCGTTCCTGCCACAGCCGTCCGAAACGCCTTGGTCTCGCCATCCCAAGGGTCTTTGGGTGGCTTCTTTCCTTTCAACACACGCCGGGCACCGTATCGTTCGGCATACGAAAAGTGATCCATGGGACGCATGTGGAACTTGTAAAAGGGGGATTTGGTGTCGATAACCTCCGTCTGGCCTTCCAGAGACGCGTACGAACTCTTCTTCAGAACTTGGCTGTTCTCTTTTTTGCTGACACCTTTGAAATGAATTTTCTGGCCCACGTGATGATAGCCCAATTTGGCGCCTGGAAGGAGGGGTACAGGATCAAATCCGTTGACGATCCGATAGAAGGACAACCCAGGAAGACCATTCAAGAAGTCTCTCCCAGTCCCATTGACAACGCGGGGCTGGCCAAAGGTGTAGCCAATGACAGACTTGATGCCCTGGTTGTGCACCAGATCGACGCAGCAAAATGTCGCCTGAGCGCCACTGTTCGAATCAATCATCATTCGGTGTAAGAGAAGCTGTGTTAGTATCGTGGTGGTGACTATCGTTTCGTGCATAGTATCAACAACCCTTTTGGTTCTTACCCCATGCTATGGCCTGTCACATACACTTGGAAGTCAGGGTGATCTTTTGATAGTTGAACCGCGGCCTTCACAATATCCGACGCCACCGATGCATAAGTGTCGAAAAAACCTTGATGGACCCTAATCCCCGGTGGGAATTTAATTCTTGAATCCCGCTTCGGAGTGGTGTGGAGGGCGAACAAGTTGGCTTTCCAATTGGTGAGGCTCGCCGTACCTCGAAAGGAAACCACAATGGCTTTAGCAGACCGGTCGAATCCACAGAAAGCACTGGCATCGTATTTCTTGTTATAGGATCGTTGCACGTAAACAAAATTTGGGACGACCACTGCCTTTTGGTGCCTCAAGCATTCTAACAAGGATGTTGGAACGACGCAATCGGGGCAGTAGGCTGCAGTGGAGTGATCTATCAGCATTTTGGCAATATTTTTGTCATAACCCTTCGGATAGCCCCCTGTAGTTTCTCCTGAATAATCTTTCTCGCATGTTTCGTTATGGTTGTCGATGCTTCGAAGAGACCTCGATGAACGAGACGTTGATGAAAACATTTTGGAAAAAGACCTAGTCATTCTGCTCACGACGTTCTTTCTTTCTTCTTCCATTTTTTCCTCTGCCTCTTCGTTCTCTTGTTCCACCCCCTCAAATATCTCTTGAGCAGATGTCATATTCAAACGAGTTGGACCTGAATAGACTGTCGTCATGGTGGTAGCTTGTGATGCTTGACAGGTGATGTCTTGGAGGTGATGTCTTGATTCTAAAAAGATAATTTATGGTGGTGATGCTGCCGCCGCGCCGCTCTTTTTGAATTGTTTCCGTTTTCAGGGGCGGCTAAGCGCGACCAAATCAAAACAGTTGTGACCAAAACTCCTATCTACCTGGTCGGTGGTATCTATTTTATCGAGAAAAGAGCTCTCACAAACAGTCCAGAAAGACAAAATAGTTTTCTGCGGTGAACCCTCTAGACTATTACTGGTAGACTGGTGACTTGAGCAATTCCGCAAGCTGGCGAACTCGACAATCTAGAGTTCGAGTAGAGCTAGAGTAGACTACAAAGCTCACTGTGCGTCCTCGCATTACTCTACAACGAACATCATGATTTTTTCTAGAGCAGAGGTAGTAGAGGTATAGACTGCTGATGATGGCAAACGTTTCCAGCAACGGGGAAAACAAGTCATATCCCTGTGTACAGTACATACTCACTACTGCATACTAGGTACGTTCTTCTGACGGAATCGATAGACTAATACGGTGTGTACTTGCGTGGTTCCTGCCTCTAAGCACTTGCTACGAGTGCAATAGAGTGGTGGAGGGAAGCGATGGACACGACATGCGCGTGCTCCGAAAAAGCAACCAAAAAGATGGTGATTATGTTATTATCTCAGAACCTTATGAAGGTTTTGGAGCTTTTAAAGCTGGATTAATTGCTGGAGATAAAATTTTAGAAGTAGATGGACAAGATGTAAAAGGAAAAAATTCGTCTGAACAGTGGTTGGTCGTGAGCCTCGATACCTATACCTATGAGCATGGTTGTAATTATTGCCATATTTGTCACCTATCCATACCGATACATTATCAGTGCTGCAGCAGCTACTTTGAACTGCTCTTTATAAAACCTATAATGTACACTATGTGCTGTAAGTCGAAACTTTTGGTATGTAGGACTCTGAGCAGCCATCACCTACTCAAAAAGTAATTTCATCAACCGAGCTCGAATATCATCAAGTTAGTTAGCGGCAGAAAGATACATGCAGCCTTGTCTGACTTCAATCCAGTATAGACGTTCAGTGCATTGAAAGTGACTTTTACTGTGCGCGCGAGTGCAAAGTGGTGAGCTAGAGCAAGCATATTGATCAATGTCTTGATCGTGATTTCGACAGTACACAGTAGGTGGAGCAGCTGCAACTGTTGAGTAATACAGTAGCGTTGAATTGAACGTGCGTACAGTGTCGAGTATTCTCGCCCACCATCCATTTTCAATTTTTTTGGATCTGGCCATCATTCATTCACTCACTTTAGATACTTCACATTAGCGTTGCATCATGGCGGAAACCTTTGACGCCGTCGAAAAGGAGGTTGGCATATGTAGTTATCTCTCTAGTGAGCCGGGGTTCGCAGCTGTTGTAAAGGCTCGCTACTCTGACTTTGTGGTCCACGAAGGTGAGCAAATAATACAGTAATGATCGTCAAGATTTCTTGAAAAGTTGCGACTTCTTCCCCATGTTAACGTGCGCTCACAACGATTGCAGTCAATCGACAGGGGGAAATCGCTCGCCTCGAGACTCTCGACATGTCGAAGAAGGAAGATGAAGAAGTATCAAGGAAGCGGAAACATGCTGGCGATGATGCAGAAGAAAAGGAAGTTTCCACCGAAGAAGCATGGTCAACCAATCGTACAAAACTGTCGACTTGGGTTGGCGAATCCTGTGCCGAACAAGTCATGACCATGTTACAATTCTGGGAAAACAATCCTGATAAGAAAAGCGATGAAACCACGAGCAAATCGGTAGCACTTCCCAAAGTGGACGACAAGGAGACTCGAAAGGCCATTCACCAGTGGATCCGCGAGTCGCTGTTTCAATATGCTCGGGGCGACACGCACGAAGGATGCATTCGTATCTGGCACAAACGGTTTGAACGTGAAATGCCCACGTTTGGTAAATTTGATCGACCTGGCAAGGCGCGGAATGACAGGAGGCAACCGTGGCCGGCGAACCAAGGCGACTTTTTGCAGTTTGTGCTTTACAAGGAGAACCTTGACACTGGTTTGGCTACCAAGGATATTGTGCAACGAATCAAGGGAAAGGCTCGAATTGGTTATGCTGGAATGAAGGATAAGCGTGGAGTGACAACCCAGTTCTGTACCTTGTACAGGAAGAAACCTGAGGACATTATGTCATTCAACAACTCTCGAAGTAGAGGTGGGGGAGGCTCTACTTATGGAGCAGTCAGTCTCATGCGAGTGGGGAACTTTAAGTACGTGGATAAGGAGCTCACGCTCGGAATGCTGCGAGGTAATCGATTCGATGTGGTATTGCGAAATGTTGACACAGGTCATCAAGATCTCGCCGAGAAGAAGACGTGCATCGAGACTGCAGCCAAAGCCTTTCAGAAACATGGATTCATCAACTATTTTGGTATGCAGCGCTTCGGAAAAGACCACGACACGCACAAGATCGGTATTGCCATACTGAATGGCAACTTCAAAGATGCGGTTGATATGATCATGAGACCAAAGCCTGATGAGCAACCTAGAACAAATATTGCCCGTGAAAAGTGGCGCGATCGTTTCGAGGGCATCCCAGAAGACGACGAGACAAAGCGGAAGGAAGTTGAGAAAGCGTGTGCTGCTGAGGTAATCAGGCAAATGGGACGGTTCATGTCCTGTGAGGTTTCGGTGCTCAACAGTCTCAAGCGTGAACCCCTTGACTACCGAAGGGCTTTCTCGCATATTCCCAAGCATACTCGTTCCATGTTCCTTCATGCTGTACAAAGTGTTATATGGAATCAAGTTGCTACCAAACGAATGGAAACAACCGGAGAAGTAGTAAGCGTCGGTGATCTAGTTCAAACTGGAGACGCGAGTGAGAAGGAGGGTGGGTCGGGAACTTCGGGTATGAAGGGCAAAGTGGTCCTGCACGCGACTCAAGATGACATTGACGCTGGCAAGTACAGCATAACTGATGTTGTGCTTCCTCTGGTAGGAACAAAAGTGCAGTACCCACAGAATGAGACTGCCCAGTTGTTTGAATCCCAGCTCAAAGAATGGGGAATTGAAAAGAGTACCTTTAGCAACATCAAGGACAGAGAGATAAGCCTTGGAGGCGATTACCGAAAAGTAATCTGCAGGCCAACAGATGTTGACTTCACGATTTCCGAGTACGAAGAACCCATGCAACCTCTCGTTCAAACAGACCTCATGAAAGTCAACAAGCAAGCTTTGTCTACGGGAGTATCGTCCAACGCTGAGAAGCCCCCCTTGGTTGGTATGGTTATCGGGTTCACTTTGCCTCCATCGTCGTATGCTACAATTGCTCTTCGTGAGTTGACCAAGAGGCCTACTTCTAGCGAATATCAGAGAAAGCTGAAGCTCGAAGGACCGTGTGAAGGACACCTGGAATAGTCGACATATGACAGATGGGTTGAACGCGATAGGTCGCGTGGAGGCTTGCTAGTACTTCATCTCTTCTAGAACGTAGACGTACCGGTAGGAACCAAGTCGTCGGATTAATCTTTCGAACTGGCCTAGATAAAAAATCCAGAATCGCGTTTACAGGTAAGGAACGCCTCTCTACTTACTCTAAAAAAGGATGCCTACTCTAAGAAACTATTTGAGTTATGTGACCGGGTCAAAGTTAGTTGCGGTCATGTAAGCTCAAATCAAACTTTGGGGATTACCCGACAAATATGCCCTCATAATGAGCAGATGGCTTCGTGATGCTGTATGCGCTGCCTCGAAAAAGGAAAACCTCTCATCGCGCCTGTGAGAGTACAGTATGCAACAAACTACCTTTTTCGGGTACATTTAGAGAGACCTACATTTGCAGTTCCATAGTTAGGATACAGTCGCAAAAGCACAGCATGTATCACGAGAACCTTCTAGTATTCTACTTCAACTATCGCTGTGAGTTGGTGAAATATTTTGTGGCGCAGTGCAAACTCCTCCAAGCAGGCTTCTTTTGGTCGCCCTCGCTAGCGAAGGACCAGGTCACAACTTAGGGGTCACACCAGCTCAAAAGCTAGTTCGTTTTTTGGATGCAACAGTTGTAGCCGTTGGAGGGTAATGGTAAGGTGGTTGTAGCCGCGAACAAATAAAAACTGCACTAGGCTATTGTTCTTGGATTCAGACGAGAAGCTTGCCGCCACTACTGAGCCCTTAATTAAGAACCTAGTCAGTGATGAGACGATGCTGGTGTAAGATAACCGCTCTATAGGACTCGTAGTCTAGTCTATAGAGACTCGTATTCTACTCTAGAGAGATTAGTGGTCTACTCTAGCGAGAGACTCGCAGTCTACTCTAGAGAGTGCTCTCTCCAGTAGTAGACTCACATTCTCTCTCTTACAGTGAATTCGCAATGAACTAGAGTCACATTAGACTCACATTCTCTCTCTAGAGAGAGAGAGACTAGATTCGTAATCTAGCAATCGAGTCTCTCTAGAGACTAAAACCTAAGGACAGAGAGAATAGCGACTCGCTAGAGTTGACGCGTACTCTCTACTATTACACTCGCGTTCTTACTCTCTAGAGTAGTAGACTCGCATTCTCTCTTTCTTTTCTGAGCAGGCTCTAGAGAGACCCAAGATAACTCTCACTGCATCAGGTCACGACGTGGGGGTCACGCTAGCTCACAGGATATTTCGTTTTCATTACGCAACAATTGTACATGCAGAAGGTGTACGTCCAAAGTTTGCGCCCAGCAGACCAACTACTCTCAGGTCACAACTTGGGGGTCATTTAAGCCCAAATGAGCTATATCCTCTTTTCGGCACTCTACTGTAGTTGTGCGTGAGGAGGAACGGCAAACTGCGATGTGCGCACAGACGACTTCCATCGATGATATTTAACTGCTTCTCTGCCCAAGCAAGACTTCAACCGACTTGTTTATGTTTAGGTGCAGCTTCTGAATCTTGCTCCTGTCCAAAACAGCTTTTCCAGCACTGGAATCTTTTAGTCAATCACCCATCAGCTTCCATCAGGGTTCGATCAAAGACAAAATTGATGCAAGCCAACGAACTCTTCATACCATAATGGCATTCAACATACAAGCCCCTCAGCTACCGTGCCAAAACAAATTGTTATGGCTGTCCGTGATAGTGTGAGAGATGTTCGCAATTGCGCTGGATGCAGCCCACGCTCTTCCGTATTATGTCACTGCAATTTCTTAGTCCCTCATCGCACCTGTAGATGCGAAACGTGTCTTTAGACAATTGACAGAGCACAATTTTTGTGCAATTTGTCATACTAATTTGGGACATCATTCCATGAAGACATAGACATTCTTGAGATATGTATCGGAATTGTGTAATCAGAATCTATTAATTGACATTTCAAAAAGCTTAATCCCTTGTAAAGTCATTTTGGTTCGAGACTCACACCTGACCACACTCCCCCAGCGCCAGATCACGTGTGATCTAAGTATCTCGGCGAAGTTCTTGAAGACATTGATAAAGTTCGGGATTAGAACGCCTGTAGAATAGACAGACTGGATAAGAGAAGACCAAATAGCGACAACCTACTCGGGATCAGCAAGTTCGTTTCTTCTTGGTCTACAAATCCATTTTATTTATCCCGACGTCCCGTTTTCATCCCCCCCCTCTCTCTCAAAGCAACCAACAATGGAGAACTACCTTCGACCGAAAGAAGCAATGCAACAATACATCCAGCCAAGCTTAGCTACCGAACTGGTGAATCAGCTGGAGGCACAGAAACAAACTCGCCGCGCCAAGGAGCGAAAAGTACGCAATGAACGCGCCTCTACAATCATCAAGGACGATGATCTGTGGAAAGAACTGCAACAAGAACTATCCAAATCAAAGTGCATATCACGAGCTTCTGTTCAAGAGACAACAATAAAATTCATGGAAACGCGAAGGAAGCAACTTGACGAACAAGCCAGGGCTCAACAGCAAGCTCAAAAGCCAGACCCTCGCAATCGACGACGCTCATCCACTTCGGATTCTTCCAATCGACGAACAAGTATGTCAATACTCGCTGAGAAAGGACTCAGTATTCGTCGTAATCTCTCCATGGGAAATAGCGCCGACACCGCAATGACACAGCACGAGCCAAGAAGTAAGCGAGACTCTATCCTTGGTGGTTTTGTGAACAATCAATTCTCCAAAATGAACGATTCGTTATCGAAACTCAACTTGGATAGCAGCGAGCTACCACTCCGAGAAAGGTTCTTTCCTTCTTCATCAAGAAGTCGAGCTAACGATGACATCTTTGATGTGCTGAATCAGGCATCCACCATTTCAGACAAACTTGACTCAATGAACGAATCATCAACCCAGCTATCATCCCTGTCGCTCTCATTGGGGCAATTGGGTACACATGAAGAGAGCATTGACGAGCGTAGCCTTGACGAGTCTGAAGATAGCAGTGATGGGGATCTGCTCGTACTTTTCCCTACACAGCCAAGACAACGAACACAGAATAGAACAAGTGCCACAGCGAAATCAGCATGATAGATTTATACAAGTTGTAACTAATACGCTAAGAGGTTGCAATTTTGAACAACAACACTTAACCTACGCATCCTACACATAATATTTAGAAGCCTACTCAAGGATCAAATACACCCGGGCAATAACCTAAACTCCACGCTCAGTTCGCATTACCTCTTGCTAGGACTTTCTCTCAATGCTGATTGATCTACATACAGCGAAGCAAGCATTACAGTGGGCATACTGGTCGAAACAGCTTGTTGTAGAATCCTCTGGTCATAAGTGTTCCTGGGGCTACGCACCATGCCTCTGCATGTTAATCAAGTACATGTACGTTCTTCAAAAGAATGATATGCCCTCCGAAAGGCATATATGGTACTTGTGGCACGTTGTATAAATAGTGGCCCGTTTCACCATTCGTTGAGAAGGAGATCTATCCATATCTGAGGTCTACCAGGATGG